>JARHVA010005065.1:1152500-1333602 GCA_037957365.1 Torreya grandis | reverse complement strand
CATCTTTACCTTGTTTGTTGCCTTATCACTTTCAGTCAAGTTTATGTTTGGTTCAAGAAGTTATACGGAGGTGAGAGAGTTTGAAGTACATGGTGGGATAAATTTTGAGATTTAACATCCCCCAAGAGTCATTATTTTAATTTCATGAAGACCTAGGATGGTATATGAGCAAGTTTTCACTTCAAGGAAGGTTATCTCCATTTTGGGCTCTTAGTCCCCAAGTGTGGAAAACAAAGATCCTATAGTTTTTTTGGATTAGTATTTGACATGCTGGAGGAAGATTTCATCAATTTTATTGATTTTGTCTTGTATCCCTATTCACCTAGTACAACTATGCCAAATTTGGGATCCAAAGGGTAAGTGAAAGATAGACTTTGAACTTCTCCAAGTTGTCAAGAAACCTATTGAAAACTAACAATGACATCTACAAGATTCTCAAGGAGTGTTCACCCTACAATACATTTGGTAAGTTCTACACCATGTATAACAAGGGGAAACTACTCAAAAGGTTCCAAAAGGTATCCCCAAGAAAATTTGAAATGAGAGAGGGTACAACTAGTGATATTGACCTATTAGGCATGTATCTTGTCTATATAATAGGGGAAATTTGCACCTATAGCTAGTTTGGTAAGCATTTAGTCATCTTTCAAAATTCAACATGGTTTGAAAGATTTCAAGATGAATGATGAAAATCACTTGGAAATTTTTTTGCCTTAAAAAATAATCTATCTTTAGAAGGAGAAGAAAAGGTTTCCTATAGTAGCCTACAGCCCCTATACGAACTGAGACAAGAATACAAGGACAAATCAAGAACAAGGCAAGGAAATGTGTTGTTTTTACCAATAAAGGTGGTTTCAAGATAAAAGGATAGTTGTAAAACTCGTCTAAAGACCTTTAAAATTTCTTAGTGACCTTATTACTCCTACAAAACCCCTAAAGCCACCTATAGTAGGCCTAAGATGACAAACATAATCAAAACAAGGGTTGCTAATAATTGGAGATGAAGAGTACTTGGTGAATGAGAAAATGAACTTGGAATATAATCATGGTATTATGAAAAATTTCATGAAGTTTTGAGCATCAAGGAATGTTTGTTTTGTGTCATTAAAGCATGAGTTAATCCCAAGACAACCTACAGTCAAGTTAGGCTAAGCTAAACCAAGAAATGAGCAGGGTTAGTGTTGTAAGTGCTACTATCATTGTGAGATCAAGGAAATATGTTGTTTTGAATTTGAAATCTTGTCAAGATAAATATATATTGATGTTATCACCTTGGAGGATCCCCAAAAAAGAAGATATTCACCAATAGTACCCTATTTACTATCATAGTCAGATAGGGTCATCTTTCCAAGCTTAAGCAAGGTATAGGTTTGACTACTCCAAGAGGGAGGGAAGGTATAAAAATAATTAAGGTGTTATAATAGAATTAAATGAAGGTTATTATATTCTGAACACATTCAAATAACATTCTAAGACCATCTTCTTATGAACAATGTTGACACAGTCCATACAGTTAACCAAGAGAACCTTGTTTCAATGGGTAAGTGGAGAGTTTCACTATCAAGAAAGATTTAAAAAGGCTTAAAAATATAAATAATCTTGAAATGAGGGTGGTTAATATGTAAAATCAGTTCAGAATCATGGAGGATATCTATAAGTAGCATCCACAAGAAGGCTTAGGAAAAAACATGCAAAAAGTAGGGGTTTCAACCCTTTTTTGAGGAAATGGAGATGGTTAGACCCCATAAACATGGAATTTGGAAAAAAAATTAGGTAAATTTGGTAATTATTTAAGTTTTTAAGATTAAAAAATATGCAATTTTCTCATCCAAATAGGGAAATATGCCTTGGTTTTGTCTCAAATGTAGGTCACTCCTTGCATGCAGAAGAATGGTAATTTTTGGGAAAAGTGTTCGATAGTGAACCAAAGGGAAGTATAATAAATTGGTGAAGTTGTAATAGATGTGTTAAATATATAGGATAATGATAAACTAGAATATAATGTGGGAATACCAAGGAGATGGCTTGGATAAGAAGGTCTGCAGGTAGACCTAGTAGAAAAGAATGTAAAACCACCCCCAAATGAGATGTCACTTCAAGTTATAACTTTATCCAAGAACTATAATGTTTTTTTTATGATGATTATATGGGTAAATATTATGTTTTAATTATGTATTAATTCATTAAATGTGAAATTTATGGTCTTTTGGTTCACAAAGTGTAAACAGGCCTATTGGCAAGGTCTAGGCCTAGTGCTAAACAAGGGTAAGTTTTCATTTTTGTATCTTGAGAAAATAATAAAATTATGGTAAATTTTTTTTGGGGTAAATATAAAGGTTTTTGAGTCACTTTTTTTAAATAAATTCATCATAAGATCAATTCTTGGCTTTGAATCTTCCAAACCTCATAAAATGCCCAAAATGGCTCGAATGATCAACTTCAATTGCTCATAACTTTTATTAATTGATGCATGGGACCTAGAGGAATTTAGGATAGTTGGATAAGGTCCTTGATAAGAAAAAAGTTGAAATTTTAAGGAATTACAATGTTCCATATTTATTAACAAAGGTTAAGAGGGTTGGTCACTCCAAAACCCTCCAAAACCCTATTTTGAGACCTAGAGGTGAAAATGAGCCTAAAAGTGCATCCAAATGAATGAATTTGATCATGAGTGATGAAGATAAGTTGTTTAATAATACGTTAGGATCACATAAATGGACTTTTCTTGTACTTAACTATATGAAAAAGAGGAAATTAGGGCTTATTTTGACCATTTTCATGTTGTGCAGGCATGGTGAACTTACAGTTGATAAAATCAATTTTGGAGGGGAGATTAGGACTTGTTATAAGTACCTATTATAATTAGATAAAATTTATAATTTTATAAGTGTGCCTACCAACTCCCTTACAGCTAGTCCAATGAGCCAACTAGTGAGGACTTAGAAAAAATGACAAATCTTCATTTGGAGTGCCTTTTAAGACTAATTTCTTGTAACTTATGATATGAGAACTCCTTACACATGTCATTTCTCCTCTTGTATGGATAATATTGAATGTTTGAAGATATTTAAGGTTCCAAGTGTGAGATGTGAAGGGAAAAAGGGCTATTTTGAGACTACTAACTATGATCATGCATGGCGAACATGATAGGAAGGGTCAAGAGCCTCCCCAATGCATGTGAGGGAATTTTAGTAACACCTCCTACTTAGATTAATCATCAAGATTGATCAAGTGCAGAGTTTGGGTATTTTTTCAAATTCAATCATAAGGGGTAGTTTTCTATACACAGAAAAGAAGTTTCTTGATTATTTGTAGGTCTTGAATGATTGAAAATGATATTTGTAACTCCTAACATGATATGGCTCACTCCATTCCTCTCTCACATGAATTTTCAATTAGTCTTCACATTGGTGACACATGTCCTTGTGCCTCTTCAACTTCTCCTCTCTCTCTCTTCTTCCAAGTTCTATAAATTGGGCTTTCTTGGCCATTGTATGTATCTCTTTGATGGGTATGGTGAATCCATACCAAATTTGTGACTTGAATAAATAAATACAAGTACTTTTACCTCATTCAAATAATTCAATAAGTATACATGAAAGTGTTTAGTCTTGTGTAAGTGTGATGTTTATTTACCTTCACATGTACTCTTACTAGTACCTAGTGTGTTATGATCTCTTTCTTGTAGGTCAAAAAAAGTGTCAAGTGAGGTTGTAGGTATAGTGAATATCTCATTATATAGAGTGTGTTAGAATTCTATTTCCTAATTCTTCCTAACCTATGTTATCTCCTAGACCCCATGTTGAAGCCTTGATGGAGAGATAGAGAGTTGATACTGAGTGAAGTGTATATGTATCTTTTTATTGGTTCTAAGTGCATATAAAAGGTATACATAGAGAAACATATTTTGTTTATCACCCCCATAGACTAGGTTTACTTTCATTCATCCTCTATCAATTTTCATCCCCAAGTTTAGTAGTAAGATTTGAGTTTTATTGATACATCAAGGGGATCTAGCCCCTAATCTAGAGATCCATCTCCTAATAAGGATACCCACAACCCTGAGGTAATTCCATTATTTCATTTGAATGAGGAGAAGATTGTCCCATCTCCTCATTGGGTGAAATTTCAAGTGACAACATGTATCTCATTCATATTCCTCATAAAATCATTTAACTTAGCTTCTACTTTTGATCCCACCGATGGAATATTTGCATAATCTTATATATGTTCAACTCTTATAGTAGCGAACTGAGTATCAACCTTGGTGGAGAACTAGGTTTGCACACTAGTGAACCTTATTCTTGGTCATAATCCTTATATAAACCAAGTAGCTTTATCTTTATCTTCTAAAATAAAATCAATTTTGTTCATCACATTAGAGAACTTATGATTATATTCTCCAATTTTTTCTCCTTATTTTTGCCAAATTTCCTTCAAATATTGAATCACTTGACTTAAACATTTTTTACCTTAAATTTTGATACTATAAAGTCTTTAAATTTTGAGAAATAAAGGATATTTAAATTTATTTTTCAAATTAAATCCAAATGACATCCTCCTAAATCCCCTACAAGTTCACATTTCTTCATATCATTTGATGTTACCCATTTTATGACCCATTTCATTTTACAAGTTACCAAGTATTGTTCAAGGTCCAAAGACCCATAATATGACATTAAAGGTACAAACATGAATGCATGAAGTGCCATATCTAGTAGGTTAGTAGTTGTTACTACAAATGTTTGAATGCTAGGAACTATGACTGGTGGTGATCACATACTAGTTGTTTCACTTTTAAGCAACTACGTAGTGTTTATTATGACTATAGGCTACTTTGCACTACTCTTTTTAGGAGTAAAAATAAATACTACTTCCTATAACTTCTTTCTTTCTAGTACCCACTTGGTTTATACACTAAACCTTTCAAACTTATCAGTAAAGGAATAAAACCAACTTGAATCATCTTTTTTCTCTATACTTTTTCTACCTTCAATAAATAAAGTGGTCTATGGGATGCATACACTTGAAATGAATGATGTTTATTTCTAACTTATTATATATTTGAACTTGAAATTGCAAGATTACTAACTTCAATTTTAGCATTTTCCTAGGAACTTTCGTTGTAAATTCTAGCTAAAAACCCCTTTATAACTATGATCTACCTCTACTTCTTAATTGATTTACCTCAACATCACTACTTCTAGCATCCTCTTTCTCATCAATCCATTTATCATATTATACATACCCTTCTCTTTCATCAATATCCACATCTTCTCTCAGCAACCTCTCTTCTTTAGCATATTTTTCTTATATGTCTCTCGATCTAAAAATTTATTCTCTACTCCTAGTTAATTTAGGGTCATTTATCTTATTCCACCTTATTTTATATCATATTTACCTTTTGAGTCCCAAAATTTTATTTTCACTCTGATTCTGTTTGCCTTCCATTTTTTAAAATCAAATTTAAGTTCCTTTTACTTAGCTTTCATCATCCATTTTCTCTCACATGCACCCCCTGGTATCCAAAATGACTACTCTATGTTTGCTAGAGAAGGAACCATGGCATTTTATATAACCAACATCTTAATTAGAAAAGGTAGTCACTACAAAAATTTCCCTTTGATTTCTCGGACAAATTGATCTTGTGCAGTATCAAAAGATATGTATCCTTGTAATAAGAACTTTGTGATATAAACAGTGATTGGAGTCCTCATCTAGTAGTCTAATTCTTGAGACCAATTGGTATCTAGGTTTCATATTCTTTCCAAATTTTCCTTAGTATATACTATAAATTATATTCTCCTCAGACTAAAACAATAGTGTTCTAATCTATCTAGCCATGTAGCTAACAATCTAGGAAAATTTCACCAAAAAAATCATAGATTTCACCATAGAGGTGTTCTTGGATAATCTCCTCTATAGTTTTTCCAGCTCTCTATGCTTCTTCTTATGTAACGTTCCTAATTATCTCATTTATCCATCTTTCTACATCTCCCTACCCCAAAAACCATCTTAGCATATTTCATCCAAATAAGATCCATACTCACCATACCATTGTTAGCAAAGATTCCTAAAAATACTCTAGAACATGCTAATTATAGGGATAACTTGTGCAGTGGAATATAACAATAGGCATAGAAGAGATGATAATATTATAATTAATTTATGATGTATAATAATATACTGAAGAGCAAGATGAAACAAATACAAGCTGAATCTGAACCATAACTAGTATCAAATTAGATAACAAATTAAAGCAAAATAGAGTACTCACTATGCATAAACCATACATAAAATATGATAAGTAAAACCATAACAAAATGATTCTATTAATCTCTATCAACACATCAAACCAAATTTTATTACATCAAAGTGTTATATATAATATTTTACTATCCTATTGTCTCTTCACATTCCTGCCTTTTGAGATACAAAAAGAGAGACTCTTCACATTCTTCTATTGCCTGATTAGGATTAAAAGTCTAAATACATACAAAAGTTATACAAAATATAAAATCATACACTTTTCACATGTTTCCATGTCATATACTTCATAGTTTTACCAAAATCCATTCTTCATCCAATAAGATCACATGAATATATAGTCAGCTCATGGAGGCCATGTAGACTCTTATATATTATAAAGGGTATTATAATAAAATCAATGGGTTAAACCTATGTGGAGTATCATGACCCTATTTAGTGGCATAAACACAAATGTTGTAAAAATTTATTGATATCTTTTTGGGATGATATGGCCACTATGTTTACTATTATGCATGATAGGACATGTGACCTTTAGGATCTGTTAGACTCATAATGTCTATGTTGTGATCATTTTGGTGACTTATCAACCAATTAGATGTGGTGGATCCACTATCCCTTTTTCCTTGAATTAATTCTATTTTACATTGTGAACAATGTGATCCTTATTAAATCCCATGAGCGCAATATTAAATGAATTATGGTTATGATCAGATTGTGTCTACAAGGTATATGGTGGTGATAGACACATATTTTGTGTTGTGGATAATAATATATTATTAAGAAATTATATTGAGGATGATTAAATTAGTGTGGCCAAAGTGTGTGTGATGTGGTCAATGGCCACTTCATTAGGTATTTTATAGTGTAACTTTTCCCATGATCCCTTTTGGTTCCATGACAATAACTTGTGACACCTAATAATTTTTATAATAAATTAAGATGAATATATAACGGTGGAAATTAAGTAGAATAAGATTATATGTCAATATAATTTGTGACCCTAATCCAAATAAATAGTTCATATCCTATGTTAATCATGGACAATGTCACTTTCTAAGTTTTAAGATGAACTATAGTAAATATGATTTCCCTTATGTGATAGGAAAAATCCAATATGTAGATAGCATGAGGAGTGGGCATGATCACATTAGAGGACAACACCTAAGGTGTTTTGAATCCAATGTTGTGGTTTTTTAAAAACTTTTAATCAACTTAGAAGTGTAGGGTCATCTAATCCAAGTTGTTTTGGTTAGTTATTTTTGTTTGTATAAGGTCATGCATCTCGTGAGAGACACACCCTTTAGTTTAATATTTTTAATATGTTATTATTATTAAATAATAAACTATGTTAGTGAAACTAAATAGAATAGTTGGTTATAATGAGTTGTGTTGTCCCCAAAAAAAATCACCATTTTTGGGACAACATTTGAACTATTTTGGTTCTACAAACCAAAATCCTCTCTTCCCCTTTCAAAAATTGTTCTGAGCATTCAGGTTCTTCATTTTCCAAGCTTTCCAAAAATCTACAGACTCTGTAGGCTTGAATCTATGAGCTCTGTAGGAAGGAAATCTATGGACTCTACAAGCCAAGTTTTTCAGGCTTCACAGGTTAATTTCTATGGACTCTACATATATGTTTCTACAGACTCAACATGCTTGAAATTAACAGGTTCAACAAGTTCAAAGGCTTCTGTAGGCGAGTTTAGTCAAAAGCACAAGCTTCTAACACTAAGTCATTTTAATAGTTGGTTCAACATGCTTGGTGCAAAAGAATAAAGGACTTAGCCAAATAATGAAGAATGAATCAATTGAACCATTGAACCAAAGTTGGTTCAATTGGTTGGTTCAATAGATAGGTTCAAAGGTTTAACCAAAGCTTAGAAAGATAAAGGAAGCAGTGTTTGAGTGAGACACAGAATAAACCAATGAACCGATTGAACTTTGAACTGAAAGAGTTCAAATTTCAATGGTTCAACATGGTTCAAAAGTTCAAAGGCAGCCTCAAGCAAAGAGAGAAGCAACATGGATGATTCCAAAGGCAAGTTTAAATGAAAGTGATGGTTCAACCAAGGAGCAGGAAAGCGATTGAACCAATAAATCGATTGAAGCAAGAAAGTGATTGAACAAAGGAGCTGAGAAGGCTACTTGAACTATTGAAATAGTCAACCAATGACATCCCCATAGATGCCAAATTTAAGGTAAGGAAATATCTGTTGAAATTTAAATAAAGTGCAGAACTTGAAGGAAGAACCAAGCGACTAGCTAAAAAGATAGCCCAATAGATCAAATCGCAGCAAGAAGAGACAAAGCTGGAAAAGACAAAAGAAAAAAGAGGGAAAAGCTCAAAAAATATGCACAAAAGTTATTCCAGTAGATGGAACAGTCCACAAAGTACATTTTTGAGCTTGCAAATTAAAGGCATGGCCTATTTTTCCTTCCATGAAGTAAAGACAAATGGACAACTATTCAGATGTCAGAGGGGACAGACCAGATGATCCAAACTCAGGAGAAGACATATGGGATGAAATGACATGCCATAGTTAAGATAGCTTCCCTATTTTCAATGCAGTCCTTTGACAAACTTGGAAATGTATTCAAGGCATTGAATGCACAGCATGGGTCATTTTATGGAAAACAAGCACCCAAGTCTTTCTTGGAGTGCTATATATTGTAATCTCTTATTTGTTACAAGGGAGATCTCTCTATGATCAAAAGTGAAACTCTACCCAAATTGAAAGGCATTCTTGAGACTTTGAGCTCAGATTGTTAATCATATTTTGTTATTTGAATGAGAAAGCAAGTGACCTTTAAGACTTTGTGTTGAAATATCTTGTGTTATTTAGGAGATTGTTCTTATGTCTATTTCCTGAATACCATCTTGTCCATTTAATAACATAAGCAAAACAAGTGGAAATAATTTGGAAGATGTCCTAAAGCCAACTGTGGGAGACTTTGTGCTGCCATAATTGTCTTTAGTCTGTGTTTTGTGTAAAGGATGCTGGAGAGACTTTGAGCTCCCCTTATCCTTCATAATCTCTTACTCCATTGTAGTTTTAGGTGGAGACTTTAGGCTACACTTAATTTTACTATGTTACTGCATCCTAATCAGTGGGAGAAGCAATAAAAGACTTTGTGCTTTCATGGGTTTCTTGTGGTTACAATTACTACCCAAGAAGAATCCTGCTGTTGGTTGAATATCACTTTTGAAAGAAGAGAAGTACTTTCAATAATTACACCAAAATTCTCCTCTATTCTATGAGCATCTTCTCTAAAATAAGAGAGATGGATGATGTATTCTTCCCCTGTGTCTTACTTTTTGCTTATTTATATAGTATATAACCTCTACATATTCTATAGGGAACCTCCCCTTGATGAGAGGAGAGATTTGTCCCCTATTGATGTAGTAAACCTGCACAACTGGCCAACCAATCTCCCTATGCTATGGTGAGAGGAACCATTTTGGTCACCAATTAGTTGGCTCACAAAATATTCACCCAAGAATTTTTGGCGACTCCATTGGGGACTTAAACAAGAAGTCCCTACCCTTATCCATTATAGAGTCTGGCAACTCCCATCTGGGTCTTACCCAATATCATTATAGCTTTACCATCTTCCTCCGTCTCCATTATATTATTTGGTCTATAAAACTAGAGCTGCTGGGAAAGAAAGTGCAGTTTGAAGCCTTAAGCTTTAAGGTAAAGTAGAGCCAATTTCTTTTCCATTTTTGTCCTCTAATCTAGAAACTCCACTCAGATGTGTCATCCCTATTTTTCATAATCCAATCATGGTAGTTTGAGACCCCTAGGGTAACTCTTTTGGCCCACTTAATCTAACTTCACCCCTGCATGAGCTACCATTTAGTTTAAGGAAGAATTTTCACAAATTCTTTGGTGATGGAAGAGTCCACCCTGATGAACACATTGCAGCCTTCACCATAGCTTGTGGTGTGATAGGGGTGGAATTTGAAGACGTGACAGTCATGCTTTTCATGCAGACATTACAAGGTGCTGCTGTAGACTGGTTTTACCATCTGTAGACTAGATCAGTGACTGGATGGGACACTATCAAAGCCAAGTTTGAAGCAAGGTTCAAACCTACAGAAGATGCTCATGCTTTGCTAGCCCAACTTATGCAGATGAAGAAAGAACCTCATGAGCCCATGAGGGATTTTATTTCCAAATTCAACAAGATGAGAAACGGGATTCCCATAGTTTCTCAACCCACACTCGAGAACCTCAAATGCTTCTTCATAAACTCACAGCTACCTAAAGTGAGTCTTTTGCTAAGACATGCTAGCTGCATAGATCTTAAAGCTGCTCAAGACTTAGCCACTGAGTTAGAAGATGACCTTATCTTGGCTGGAAAGATAAGAAGGGATTCAAATAGAGGCACATCTTCCTCATCTTTTGATAACTCACTTATAGCCACCACTGATCCAATGGTGCAAAAGCTAGCAAATGAAGTACTGGCCCTCAAAAGACAAATGGCACAATGGATGTCATCTGTTCCTTCATACAGAGATGTACCAAGGAGGACATTTCCTAATTAGTCACATCAAGGGCAACCCAATCATCTTCCTTCCCCACAGAGGAACCTTGCCATTGAAGCACCTCTAGCCAACTCAGCAGTTGGGTATTTGGAAATAGAGCATGATTTCTCTTTCTAACCTGAGTTTAATCAAGAAAATGATGTTGGTCTCTTCACAGAGGATCAAGAAGAGTCAGCTAGTGACTCCCACATCAATTTCCTAGATTACCAGGATGAACCTAGAAGTAAAGGTGAATCATCTAAGGGATCATATACTGTGGTCACCTAGTCTCAGAATCAGTCAGTTCAACAAGTTGATAAAGGAGAAATAGAGGAGTGACCTCAACATACAATTTTGATTGCTAAGCGTGGGGCCACTCTACCTATCCAGCCAAAGGACCCAGTGATTTCTAAGAAAGTAAGTATCCCAAACATTTTTGCACCTTCTACTTCAAATTCACAGGCCAATTATCCCACGCATCCCATAAACCAAAAGGAAGAAATCCCTCCCTTGTGCCTAGTCCAACCCAGCCATTTGACATAATTGATCATGTTAAATGTGTTGAGACCCAAATGGCGGCCCCTGCAGACCAAATTTTGTTTGAGTCTTTAGGTAGGGATGAAATAGCAAAAAAATTGGTGGAGTGTAGCATAAGTGAAAAAGAACCCTCCCCTCCAAATGAAGAAGAATCTAAGATATCTGAGGGGGACAATCAAGACATGTGTTGGGCCGAGCTATCAGAACAAAAAATTATGGTACTAGGCCATGCGACTACCCATCAAAATCAGGAAAAGGAACTCTTTGCTAGGAGAGCAAAGATTCATGGTTTTTGGACCAAAAGTCAAGTCTTGTTTCAGGGTAAGAAGAGAAAACCAAGGGGAAGACACAAAAAAGTGGTTTCCTAGTGGAGAGTTCCATTCACCCGTCACCGATTCTGGGGACAAAATGGTTTCCTACTAGTTTATCAGGATGGCACACCATTTTCACTGTCTCATAGTGGGCAGCATCTGAAGTGCTTCAAATCTTGAGGCATCTGATAAGATCATCTGTACATATGTATATCTATATAGTCTTTAGTTATATTTTGTTCTTTTTATTTTCATTTTTTTTGGAACCTTTCTTTTTGGGTAGCTCGACTCTATAGCCCAATGGCACACTTCAAGGCACTAGAGATTCTGGTTTCTACTCCCCTCAACTATTCCAAGTTATCATCTGAAGGAAGTTCCCCAATTGGAGCCAACTTTTGTCTCCCAAAAATATCATTCATTTTTGGGATAACATTTGAAATATTTTGGTCCTACAGACCAAAATCCTCTCTTCCCCTTTCAAAAATTGTTTTGAGCATTCAGGTTTTTCATTTTTCAAGCTTTCTAGAAATCTATGGACTCTGCAAGCTTGAATCTATGAACTCTACAAGAAAGAAATATATGGACTCTTCAAGCCAAGTTCTATAGTTTTCACAGGTTGATTTCTATGGACTCTATAGATATGTTTCTACAGACTCAACATGCTTGAAATTAGCAAGTTCAACAAGTTCAAAGGCTTTTGCAGGCGAGTTTAGTCAAAAGAACAAGTTCTAACACTTAGTCGTTTCAAAGTTTGTTCAACGTGCTTGGTGCAAAAGAATAAAGGACTTAGCCAAATAATGAAGAATGAATCGATTGGACCATTGAACCATTGAACCATTGAACCAAAGTTGGTTAAATTAGTTGGTTCAAAGGTTCAACCAAAGCTTAGAAAGATAAAGGAAGCAGTGTTTGAATGAGACACAAAATAAACCAATGAACCGGTTGAAATTTGAACTGAAAGAGTTCAAAGTTCAAAGATTCAACATGGTTCAAAAGTTCTAAGGTGGCCTCAAGAAAAGAGAGAAGCAACATGGATGATTCCAAAGGCAAGTTAAAATGAAAGTGATGGTTTAACCAAAGAGCAGGAAAGTGATTAAACTAATAAATCGATTGAAGCAAGAAAGCGATTGAACCAAGGAGCCGAAAAGGCTGCCTAAACCATTGAAATAGTCAACCAATGACATCCCCATAGACATCAGATTTAAGGTAAGAAAATATCTGTTGAAATTCAAATAAAGTGTAGAACTTGAAGGAAGAACCAAGTGACTAGCTGAAAAGATAGCCCGATAGCTCAAATTACAACAAGAAGAGACAAAGCCAAAAAAGACAAAAGTAGAAAGAGGGAAAAGCCCAAAATATCTACATAAAAGTTATTCCAGTAGATGGAATAGTCTGCAAAGTAGATTTTAAAGCTTACAAATTAAAGATGTGGCCTATTTTTCCTTCCATGAAGTAAAGACAAATGGATAGCTACGCAGACATTAGAGGGGACAAACCAGATGATTCAGACTCGAGAGAAGACATATGGGATGAAATGACACACCATAGTTAAGATAGCTACCCTATTTTCAATGTAGTCCTTTGAAAAAGTTGGAAATGTATTCAAGGCATTGAATGCACAGCATGGGTCATTCTATGGAAAACAAGCACCCAAGTCTTTCTTAGAGTGTTATATATTATAATCTCTCATTTGTTACAAGGGAGATCTCTCTGTTATCAGAAGTGAAACTCTACCCAAATTGAAAGGCATTATTGAGACTTTGAGCTCATACTGTTAATCATAGTTTGTTATTTGAATGAGAAATCAAGTGACCTTTTATACTTTGTGTTGAAATAGCTTGTGTTATTTAGGAGATTGTTCTTATGTCTATTTTTTGAATATCGTCTTGTCTATTTAATCAAATAAGTAGAACAAGTGGAAATAATTTGGATGATGTCCTAATTATCCTCAGTCTGTGTTTTGTGTAAAGGATGCTGGAGAGACTTTGAGCTCCCCTTATCCTTTGTAATCTCTTACTCCATTGTAGTTTTAGGTGGAGAATTTGGGCTGCACTTAATTCTACTTTGTTACTACATCCTAATTAGTGGGAGAAGCAATGAAAGACTTTGTGCTTTTATGGGTTTCTTGTGGTTACAGTTACTACCCAAGAAGAATCATGCTGTTGGCTGAATATCACTTTTAAAAGAAGAGAAGTACCTTCAGTAATTACACTAGAATTCTCCTCTATTTTATAGGGAACCTCCCCTTGATGAGAGGAGATATTTTTCCCCTATTGATGTAGTAAACCTGCACAACTGGCCAACCAATCTCCCTATGTTGTGGTGATAGGAACTATTTTGATCACTTGTTAGCTGGCCGACAAAATATTCACCCAACAAGTTGAACCTGTATAATAGTTTAGTATCACAAGTAACCAACCTTGAAATATTATAAAGATTGGGTTTATTATAAATATTAATAACCTTGATATTTTACCCCTCAATATATTCTATAAAATTTACTTATTCTTACATTTACCTATGTTTTATTGGTCATAATAGTGGTATCAGAGCTAGTTTTTCCAACAGATGAATGTGAAGGGAAGAGAAATAAAGGAATGAAGTAATCTGTGACATGTTTTTAAATATTTCAATTGCCAAAATCATTTTGTATGCCTAAAAACCCATTTCTACTACCCAAAGGATCAATAAATTTAGTTTTTATAACCCCAAAAGTTACCAAAACTATTCTTTAAGGTCCAAATTTTTATTAAAAAAAACATTTTATTTATTTTTTATAGGCTTCTACTACCCAAAACCTTTGTTCAAGTGATTTAATGGCCTAGAGAAGCAAAAGTATGACATTTACTATCAAAAATTAGAAAAATATACATACATACATACATACATACATACATACATACATATATATGTTATTGTGACTAGTTGTATGTTATATATATAGAGAGAGAGAGATGATGCTCACAGAACAGAGGAGAATTCTAGTGTAATTACTAAAGGTACTTCTCTTCTTTTAGAAGTGATATTTAGCCAACAACATGATTCTTCTTGGGTAGTCACTTTAACCACAAGAAACCCATAAAAGCACAAAGTCTTTCATTGCTTCTCCCACTGATTAGGATGCAGTAACATAGTAGAATTAAGTGCAGCCCAAAGTCTCCACCTAAAACTACAACGGAGTAAGAGATTACGAAGGATAAGGGGAGCTCAAAGTCTCTCCAGCATCCTTTACACAAAACACAGACTGAAGATAATTATGGCAGCACAAAGTCTCCCACATTATATATGTGTGTGCGTGTGCGTGTGCGTGTGTGTGTGTGTGTGTGTGTGTGTGTGTGTGTGTGTGTGTGTGTGTGTGTGTGTGTGTGTGTGTGTGTGTGTGTGTGTGTGTGTGTGTGTGTGTGTGTGTGTGTGTGTGTGTGTGTGTGTGTGTGTGTTATTGTGACTAGTTGTATGGTGTTTGAATCATCTCTCTGCTAGTGTACATATTTTAAGCACTACAAGATGGATTTAGAAAGTAGTGTAGATATTGGTACATATATTGAAGTATAAAAATTCATTTAGAACACCATAATAAATCTTGTTACAATACATAGATGACATAAAATCCATTTTGAATGCTTGAATATATTTGAATTTTAATAAGTTAAATTCAGTCCTATAAATATGAAGGTGTAGATTTTACCAAAAATCAAACTCATGGGTGAATAATTTTCACATGTGCAAGTACAATTTTTTTTTTTAAAAAAAAACAATTCAGTGAACTACAATTTAAAATGAATATTTTCATTCATGACTTATAAATTCCTCTAAAATATTTGGTTAAGAATGTTTTTTATAACACTTGCAAGAAGGAAGTTCAAGGTTCAAAACCCTATAAGTATATTTTAGTCAAAAATTAAAATGGTTTTTATTTTTCAAAAAGAAAAGATATAAGGGTATATTTATTTTAAATTTTTGCAATATTTTTAAAAGGGAGACATAAGGATGTGATTTTTTTATGACTTTTATATGTAAATACAGATAGGTCTTAGAATTGAAACATTGTAATTAGGTTTTACGTGAGGGTAAAGACAAAGCCCCAATATACCTATTATTATTTTTTTATTATTATGGATAAAATCATAATTCTCATCTCAAAAAATGGGAGATTAAATCCAAAAAATTCTAAGGAATGGAGTATGAATATGGATAACACCTTGGTTTTTAACAACTTGTGGGGACTAGTAAAAAACTAACCCATACCTCCTATTGAAGTAGCTAAGTTGGTTGAATTACAAAAACAAGATAAACATGTACTTACATTCTTAAAATCCTCTTGTTATGTGCAAGTTATCATTCACAATGAATCTACTAAAACTAATGCTTGGAGAGCATGGAAAGTAATGAAAGATCTATATGAAAAATAACTTACATATAATAAAATTGATCTTTCAATATGGTTACTGATTACAAATTTGAATGAAAATGAAGATGTATTTGAGTATATCTCTAGGATAAATAATTTGAAACAATAATGTAGTGATATAAGAGGAAAAATAGATGATGGAATTATTATCTCTATCATTTTAAATGGATTGAGATCCACATATACAAAAAAATTATAAATGTTACAACTCAGTGACAAAATCAACAATACAACATTTGATTTTATATGTGAGTTTCTTAATCAACATGAGAAATAATTCACCAAGAATAAAACTAGTAAACCTATAAAGTATGTTTACTATGCAAAGACAAGCATACACAAAACTAAGAAGTTTTAGAAACATTCTCTAAAGCAGTCTTTGAAGAATTATCTGAGACATTCTCCAAATCATTATTTAGAACATAAGCATCACCACAATTACACACATTCTTATTAAACTCATAATCACTAAAGCTATTCCTCCTCCTTTTATAGTTCTCATAAGCACAAAACATAACCATTCGGCTATACTTGTGGTGGTATTAGACATATTTAAAATGTATGTCCTTATATAAAGTATAATCATAAGAACAAAAGTAAGGTAAGAGCATATTACATTTCTCACTCTAGTGGAGCTTCATCTAGGTACTCTAACTCTTTTGGTTTTTTTGGCAAATCATCTAACTAGGAAACATCATACATGGCTAAGGTATGTGGTCCAAATGGACCTAAATCCATCTTTTGAGATCATAAATATTCACCCAATTTGAGTAAGTTGCTAACTCAATGACAGGTTTATGCTATGAAAACAAATTTTATCTTACATTTTGTTATTTTATGTTCAGTTTTGGTCTTCAATTATTTTGACATAATTGATATAATTTGACCTAGTTGTTAAATATGTTTTATTATTACACATAATTCTCACCTATATCCTTATGGGTGAAATATATTGGCCTTAAATTATTTTTTTATGATTGTAAAATTTGGTAGGGGAGTTGCTAACACCAATAGTGTTGAGAAAAGGTTCATCAACATCATTGGTCATAATGGAGAAGTGTTATACATAGTGTAGGATAGTCATTGGATGAGTTTTTGTGTGAAACCTTATGTGGATCGATGTAGTTGATTAGTCATTGATTTTGATTGTATTTTATCATGTTATATAATGGTAAGATGAGATTAGCATACCCATTAGAATGTTCATCATTCATGACACAACTCATGGGGTAGTAATATTCTATGTGAAGTGACATCAAATGATCAATACCATGATGTATAATGTGTTAGTTTCAGGTGTAGTAAATACTTTTGATGGCTTCATAGTTATTTTCTCCATATTTTCATCTTATATACGCCTTTGGCTCAAAGGGATTTATGTTGGGATGTTTGATCCATTTTTTTTTTTACTTAGATACTTATGTTTGTATAAGGACATGCATCTCATGAGGGACCCCTTTTTAGTTTAATGTTATTAGTATGTTATTGTTAGTAAATAATAAATTGTGATAGTGAAAATAAATAGGGTATTTTGTCATATCAAGTTAGACCCATCTTGTATTTTATTACCATAAGCAACCACCCTTGAAATCATAGGTTTCTTATAAATATGAATAATTATGATATTTTACACTGAAATATATTTTTATCAAGTTTACTTATTCCTATATTTACCTATATTCTTGTTAGCCAAAATGGATACCATAAGATGTTACATTTCAAAACTTGTTAGCTAAGCTTGTTTTACTTTATTGATAGCCTTTATTAGTCATGGTTTTGATGTCATGTTTTGTCTTGGTGGTATCTTGTCAAGTTATCTTAGGTTGTTTTAGAGTCCCTTGCAAGGCATATTCAAAATAACAGTCATGCCACCTTACCATGATGGCTAGTCTCCATGGTATTTAACTTCTCCAAATCATTTATCAAATATTAAAGTAAATTTGGAGAAGTTAAGGTAATGTTGGTATGTGGTCCTATGTTTATTTCTAGCCATTACTTGTGCAATTATTCATTTTCAAGAGTCATAAAGATCTAAGTCCATCCAAATGTGGTTTGATAGGATGGATTGGTCATGTTTCAAGGCATTAAATGTGGTCTTAGGTCTTATAAGTTGAAATTCAAATGCAATGACATGCCCAAGTTCATTTCACACCTTTTTAATGTACCATAAGGCTTACCAAGCTAATTCAAGGTCAAATATGGTGATGTGTGTTAGAGGTTTGTAAATTATGTCTCCAAGGTGACCAAGGATGTTGATGAGGTGTCATGTGTGCTAAAATGAGAATGAGAAAGTGTGATTCAATGTGATTCAATGTTTTTTCATGGTTCTTCAGTGTTTGACTTAGTAAGGCAGTTAATGGATGACATTGAATGGTATGGTCATGTTTTAGAGACCCTATGGGGTGTTATGAGTGCTTGAGACACTTATAGAAGTGAAAGGAATTCATTAGAGTGGTCATATGAGTGTCTATGTTCAAGTAGTCATCTTGACATATAAGGTTGAGTAAGTAGATTGCTAACATCATATTTCACACATGTGAAGGTTTTAGAAGTAGTTTGGTATATAGATGGATTCCCCTATGAAAGGTGATATTGTGGTTTAAATTTTAGGTCATGAGGTTAAGTGTAGAAAAATTTATTAAGGTGAAAATTTGTCCTATTAGATAGAATTCACTAAGTTTCAATACTTAGCCAAATTTGCAAGAGGATATCTAATGGTGAGTGTTTAATCGGATCAAGTATCTAATGGAAAAAAATTAGTCTGACCAGATAAGGATCGAATGTCAAGATTAAAATTCAAATAGTCAATATTACACACACTAGTGACTTGTGTCAAAATCACATATTTAAGTATCAGATCTAATGATGAGCATGAAACCTATCAAATAGAGATCAACAATAAACACATAATCATGCAGATTAAGATCTAATAGAGCATATTGAGTCAAATAGTCAAGATTGCACATGGGTATCCTAAGTGATATAATTTCATTGGAGTCAAATAGTCAATTTTATTAGAATGCATGCAGAGCTTCCAAGTGGCACAATTATGGAAGTGAGAATATAAGATCAATGGTGAACATTACAAGGTAAAGACTAGGCTAATCCAAAGGATATCAATAGAATGATTTTGTTCAAATTTTTTAGGAAGCATAATATGATGTCAAAGTGTCCAATGTTTAGCATTAACATAGTGACTGTTGGAATTTGAATATTTAAATTAATGAGGGAAAACTGGTCTATAGTTATTGAGCTATATCATTTGATCAAGGTTGAATTTATTGATGTAGTAAAAATAAAAGTTGTAAATTACAACAAGACACATACATAAAATATAGATATAAGGTTTGAATGTTTGTACAATCAAATTTATTAAGCTCTAAAGTTGACTGTGTTTGACCATGTTCTGCAAGTGACCCAAGAAGGGTAATTGAGTTGTTCTTGATAGTATTTTGATGTTTCAAGATGAGATAAATACTTGAGAGTGTTTTATACTCTATGAATACTTTCAATGTGGATTTTGGATGTTTTACCAATCCATATTAGTGTGAACAATTTCTTATCAGTTGATTATGTTTGTTGAAGGCATTGGTAGATTGAGTGATCATCTTGTAGAGGTAAGTTGAAGGTGTTCTGAGAATATTTAAGGAAACAAATGAATATGAAGATGTCAAAGAAGTCTCAAATATTTATGATAAGGTATTTTATGTCATATTATGCCCTTTTTTAGATATGGAGATTCAAAATAGTATAATTGTATTTTGATTGTGTGTGACCAACATAAGTGGTCATTTTGAGAGAGTTGTTTTGAGTGCTTAGAGATTGTGTTGAAGTGTCTAAAGCATATGGAGGTGTATTTAAGGTATTTAAGGTTTCATCCATGTGATCTAATCATATGTATATGTGAAATATTTGAGTGTTGTATATGAAGACCTAAAGAGCAAGGAGACCTAATTGGTAGGTTTGAGTGTCGAGGTGGTGTTATAGGTGGAATTGACCCACATGAAAATGAGAAAAGGGATATTGGAGATAGGTTTTATATGTTTGAAGCATTATTAAAAGTTGAAGGTGGTCTAATAAGTTACAAGAGTAACATGTGGATGTGAAGGCCTAATTGTTTTAGGTCTCATTAAGGCCTAATAGAGGATTTGAGTCTTAAGGAATATAACATAGATAACCTATGGAATGGAGTATTTCACCCATGTAACATGTGTGTAAACCTATTTTGAGTGAAAGATAAGTATGGTAACCATCTTGGCTAATCAAAATGGGTTAGACCAAGAAAGTGGTATAAATATTAGGCATAATTGGCCTATTTAGAGAGGTGTTGAGAGAGTACAGAGCCAAGTGAAGGATATAACCTTTGAAAGAGAAGGTATAGGTCATTGAGGGAAAATAGAAAGTTAAGAGGATTGATCATTCTTGTCTAATCAAGGTGGTGAAGGTGAACACATAGGTTATTGGACCTAATGATCTTATAAGAAGTAGATTGAGCTAGTAAACCCTAGAGGCTAATTGAGTGAGTGTGCTTAGTGAATGGATTGGAGAGAAAATCAGGTTGAGAATTATATGCATTACCTATAGGTCATTTTTTAATGTTTTGATAGAGTTTTTGTAGGTTTTTTTATTGTGTATGTGTTAAGAAGTGAAGAGTTATCCAAAAGAGTGTTTTGGATGCATTATTTGTGTATGTAAGTTTGTGAGAGTGTAAAGGGGAAAGAGATCAAGTAAGATAAGTCCATCATCAAGTGTAGAAGACATCATATTAGAGGTGAATATTAGATCAAGGTATATGGGTTGGTGTTTGGTTTCCTAGGGGGTTGGTTCATCCTTGTGGGATGGGTGTATCACTAAATTAAGGGATGGGTGTTCCTTAATCAGTTGATGATGGTCTAAATTTTGGATCTTGTTTTATAGGACTATAGTCCATCTTTTAAGGTTCATTGGGTTTTATCCCTCAAGAGGGTTCCCCACATATATCATGTGTTATGTGCTTGATCTTTCTATATCTTTCATGTTGATTATAGTGGTTAATTTATATGCATCATGATTGTATGTGTTGAATATTAAGAGTTGGGAATTTAATTGGATTATCTTGCATCACTGATTCACCCCCTCTTAGTAATTGTACCTCTAAAAATTGGTATTATATTAGGACATATTGTGCAATTTTAACAACTTGAAAGGTGATCCAAGGTACAATATAGGTGAAAATATCATCATGTTTCATGATGAAGTTTACTAAGATAGTGATGAAGAATAAGTTGATCTATAAGTTGAGCTCATGAGTAAACTTGGTGAACTAAAGGAAAAAAAGAAGAGGAAGCTTAAAATGAGGAATATGATCAAAGTTCTTGAACCACAAGTTAGATCTCTTGAGGAGAGTTTATCAAGAAAATCCATGAAAGAGGAAAAAGAGAATCAAGAATTGATCAAGTCTATGGAAGAGAAAGCATGTAGATTAAAAGATGACTTGGCCAAAAGGGATAAGGAGGATAAGGAGACCATATAAGATATCATAATTTAATTAGAGGCTATAAGTTCAAGCATGAAGGCTAAAGATGATGAATGTGTTTAATTGAAGGCTAATATTATTTCCCTGAAGGATGAACATGAAAAGGTCATAATCAATATAGGCAAGATTGAAGAAGAACAAAAGATATTAGAATAAGGCAAAAAGGATGGTAGCATGAAATATAAAAATTCAAATCAATTCAAAGGCAAAATGAAGAAGCCAATAAAACAACCAAATGATTCAAGGAATGAAAAATATTTTATGGGCCAGGTCTTTATTTTTCATCTTGTTGGTCATAAGGTAAAGGACTATATAAGAATAAACAATCAGTCAAAAAGAGATCACTGCCATATTCAAGCAAAAGGTATGGAAGATATTGTTTTCTACAGTTATCAAAGAGTGGGACATATTGCTAGATTCTACCCTATAATTCATGGGAAAAGACTAACCTAGGTATGGAGACCTAAGATAGTCAAGCTTGAGCATAATGAACCTAATAGATAATATGTTATTTGTTTTAGTTGTCATCAAATTGGTCATATTGTAATATATTATAGAAGCAATATCTCAAGTCATAAAAATGTGCATGGACATCCTAGTGTTCTCAAGAAAGGTCAATCCTTGGTATAGAATCCTAAGAAAGTAAAGACCAAGAAAAATAATTTAGTTGAATAGAAATATCAAGGTGGACTACCTACTAAAGCAAAAGTGGAATGATTCAAAAGATATATTTAGGGATAATGATCCTAAAGTCAAAGTTTTGGTCAAATATTTGAAGGATGGTCTAGTTGGTCAAAATGGTGAAGAATGAAACTATGTGTGCAAGATATATAGGCAGGAAATGAAGATCTCCAAGTGTCTAATCAAGGATGGTGAGTTGTCAAAATATTATATTACATAGAAAGGTATGTTGATCCTATTCTAGTGTGCTCAATGTATTTTCAAGGTTATTGGTCTTGAAGATAAGAACTTGTTAATTTGTGTTGCTTAAATTTATTGATCAAATGTTGAAAGACTAAAGACAAGGTTGATGTGGAGTATGAGGATAATGTGTTATCACATTTTTGATATCATATAGAAGGTCTCAGAGTTCTATAGATGTTAAGTTAATTATGCTATGGAGGTCATAGTGTTCTAAAGATAAGATGTTTCCATAAGAGTTTTACTGAATTGTGGAGAGTGTTGAATAATTATTAGTAGATCTATCTCTTTGAGAATACTTGTTAAATATGTCATAATCTATGTAAAGCATGGAGTTAGGGGAATCTAACTCAGATAGTTTGAAAGGGTTGAAGAGTTGTACATGATGTGAAAGGGAGCATATGTGAGATGTTCCAGTCATGATAGAGATATGAAGAAGTATGCTACAGATGTGAACTCAAGCATGTTGATATGATGCCTTGATCAAACCAAGTGAGGTGATTTAAAAATGTATTGAATCCTCATGCATAAATAAAGGGGGAGATTTAAAATTGGTTAGGTCCTAGGATCAGAGGACTGTGTAGTTGAATATGAGAGAGAAGGTATGGAGGAAATTGTGTTGTTTCTTCATAGTTGGAGATGGTTTAAAGGTGATAAAAGGCTGACTAAGCTTAGGTGACTTAGGGGGAGGCCCTCTTAATGTTCTCAAGGTAATTTCTTGTAGTTTATGATGTTTATGTATGTTTTGTCTTCATAGTAGCTATGTATGATCAAATAAGAGTGTAGTCATGGAGCATATTTGAGAAGATCAAGGTAAGAAGAGGTATGAAAAATGTTAGGGGGAGTATATATCATCTCTTAGAGGTGGTGCTTTCCTATTATTGGTCCTTCAAGTCAATTCAGGTTTATAGGATCAAGAGTTGATCCCACTTTTTCATTGTGTCAAAGGGGGAGAAAGTACTTAAATAAAGAGACAAAGTCTAAGCATAAGCTTTGTATTGGTGTTTGACATAAATGATAAAGGGGGATATTTTTGGAGGTTTTTCAATGATGTCTACAAGGTGACCAAGGATGTTTATGAGGTGTAATGTGTGTTAGAATGATAATGACAAAGTGTGCTTCAATGTTCTTGCATGGTTCTTCAGTGTTTGACTTAGTAAGGCAATTGATGGATGATATTGAATGGTATGGTCATGTTAAAAACACCCTTTGGGGATTTATGATTTCTTGGGTCACTTATGGAAGTGAAAATAATTCATCAAAGCAATCATATGAATATCCATGTTCAAGTAGTCATCTTGATAGATAAGTTTGAGTAAGAAAATTGATGACATCATGTTCAAATTTTAGGTCATGAGGTTAAGCATATAAAAATATATTAAGGTGTGAAGTTGGCCTCTTAGAAA
Organism: Torreya grandis; assembly: GCA_037957365.1. NCBI lineage: Eukaryota > Viridiplantae > Streptophyta > Pinopsida > Cupressales > Taxaceae > Torreya > Torreya grandis. Next base: position 1,309,706 of record JARHVA010005065.1, on the reverse strand, counting down.
TAATTCACTAAGTTTCCATACTTAGCCAAATTTATAAGAGGATATCTAACAGTGAGCATTTAATCAGATCAATGATCTAATGGTGAGTAATTAATCTAACTAGATAAGGATCCAACAGCATGGTTCAAAGTCAAATATTCAAGATTTCATGCACTAGTTACATGTGTCATAATCATGGAGTTTGAGCAATATATCTAACAGTGAGTGTGAAACCTGTCAGATAGAGATCAATGGTGAGCATATGATCATGCAGATTATGATCCAATAGAGCGCATTGAGTCAAATAGTCAAGATTACATGTAGGGATGATAAGTGGTGTAAGTTAATTAGATTTAAATAGTCAATGTGCTTAAAAGGAATGAAGGGCTTCCAAGTGATGAAATTTCATTGGAAGATTAACTATAGGGTATGTAGAGGGCACATAGAGCTTCCAAGTGGCACAATCATGGAAGCAAGGATCTAAGATCAACGATGAGAATTGTAAGGTAAATACCAAGATATATTGGAGGAGATATATGGATTATATTTTTTCAATTTTTTTATGGATTACAATATGATGTCAAAGTGTCTGATGTTTAACATTAACACAGTGATCATTGGAATTTGAATATTCAAATTAACTAGGGAAAACTAGTATGTAGTTTTTGAGCTATATCTTTTGATCCAAGATGATTTTATCAATGCATTAATTTTTTTTTTAAATAATTAAAGGAAGATATAGATAATCTAGTTGCAAGGTTTTAATGTTTTTATAATCAAAGTTATGAAGCTCCAAAGTTGACTATGTGTTTGACCATGTTCTACAAGTGACCCAAGAAGGATAATTGAGTTGTTATTGATGTTTAAAGATGAGATAACTATTGGATATTATTTTAAAATTCATGAATACTATATATGTGGATTTTGGAGGCTTGACCAATACATATTTAGTGTGAATAATTTCTTAAAAGCTGACTGTGTTTGTTGAATGCACTGGCAGATTGAGTGACCATTTTATAGAAGTTGAAGGTGTTCTTAGTAACATTAAGGAAAAAAATGAATATTAGTATGCCAAGGAAGTCTCAAATATTTATTATGAGTTATTGGATGTCATATCATTCCCCTGATCAGATATCGATATTCAAAATAGTATAACTATATTTTGACTGTGTGTGACTAGCCTAAGTGGCCATTTTGAGAGAGTCATTTTGAGTGCTTAGAGCATGTGTTGAAGTGTCTAAATAACATGGAGGTATATATTATGTCCTTAAGGTTTTATCTATATGAGATAATCATATTTATATGTCAAATATTTTAGTATTTGTTTCAAAAGTTTGAGACTGTGCTTTCTGTATATGAAGCCCTAAGAGCAAGGAGACCTAATTGGTAAGTTTGAGTGTTGAGTTGGTGTTAAAAGTGGCATGGACCCATATTATAATAATAAAATTTATATTTTTTATATTTTTTATATGTTTGTATAGTTTATAAAATCTTAAGGTGGTCCAAGAGGTTTCAAGAGTAACGTGTGGATGTGAAGGCCTAATGGAGGATTTGAGTCTTAAGGACTATAACTAGACTATGGAATGGATTATTTCACCCATGTAACATGTGTGGATATATATTTTAAGTTTTATACAAGTATGGTAATAATCTTGGCCGACCAAGATGGGTTAAACTAAAAAAGTGGTATAAATATTAGGCATAATTGGCCTATTTGGAGAGGTGTTGAGAGAGTGCAAAGCCAAGCGAAGGAGATAAAATTTTAAAGATAAGTTATAGGTAATTGAGGTTAGATATATATTTAATAGGATCACTCATTATTTTCTAATAAAGGTGATGAAGGCAAACACATAGGTCATTGGACCTAATGAGCCTAGAAGAGGTAGATTGAGCAAGTAAGTCCTAGAGACTGATTGAGTGAGTGTGCTTAGTGAATGTATTGAAGGTTATATCAGGTTAATAATTGTGTTAATGAACTAAAGGTAATGTTTAATATGTTTTGATAGAGTTTTTATAGGTTTTTTTATTGTGTATTTTATAAGAATTGAAGAGTTATCCAAAAGGGTATTTTGGATGCATTGTTTGTGTGTGCAAGTTTGTGAGAGTATAAAGGGGAAAGAGAGCAAGTAAGAGAAGTCCATAATCAGGTGTATAAGACATAAAACTAGAGGTAAATATCATATTAAGTATCTGGGTTGGTGCTTTTTTTCTTGTGGGGTTGGTTCCTCCTTGTGGAATGGGTGTCCCACTAAATTAAGGGATGGGTGTTCCTTGATCAGTTGGTGATGGTCTAAATATTGGATATTATTTTATAAGATTATATTCAATCTTATAAGGTTTATTGTGTTTTATCCCCCAAGAGGTTTCCCACATATATCATGTGTTATGTGCTTTATCTTGCTATATCTTTCTTATTCATTGCAACAGTTAATTTGTATGCATCATGATTATATGTGATGAATGTTTAAGAGTTAAGAATTGAATTGGATTATATTTCATCACTAATTAACCTCATCCTAGTTATTTTAAATATAATAATGTGTAAATAAAATATACTAAAGAATATATAAAGGTTTTCAACATGGGAGGTGGCAAGAAATGGTCAAATAATGTTAGCATTGATAGATATAATGCATGTTTCAAATCTTCCTCTTCACCAAAGGGTACTTTCAAGAGGATTCACGAGTTTGAGAAGAAAATGAAATCTAATTGTAATAGGTTTCAAGAATTTTAAGTTTCTTACTATCTTACCCAATTTAAAACCATACTCAAGAAGAAGTTTCATGTCTTTAAAAGGTAGAAAACTACTTGGTTTATCCATTGGGTCCTTCACAACCTCAAGAAGGCCAACTGGTTTTACATTGGTTTATGGAGGAGAGATAATTAGAGCCAGAGAACTTAGGAAAATAAGGGAACCTTAATTCCATTTTATTTTTTAGAATTGGTTTTCTGATCAAGTCCCTTAGCTTTATGAATAATCATTAAGAGTCTAAGCAGTGAATATGCTCTTTCCATCCCCATAGGCTTGGTTTTATCTTCATAATTTCACTTTTGATCTTGATTAAGTAGATGAATCATGAAAATTTTATCTAAATATGTGAGATAACCTACATATCACCAAAAAAAATTAGATACACCATGCATGCACATGCATTAGTAATAAATGGATCTCTTTTACTTTATTCATGTGACAATTAGGGCTTCTATAAGTTTATGAGTTATCCAACTTAAGGATGCTTGAGAACATGTATGAATTTTTTTAAACTCATAATAAATTTTCAATTCATTCTTCAAAATATCCATCAAGAAATCAATGCTAAGGATATGCAAAATATAAAGGTACATAATTGTAGTTGAGAAGTCATGTTTTGGTGATCATTTGGTACTATTTAGAAGTTGTGGGTTCATGCAAGATGTTAATAAACATGAAATTCCTCTAAAAATAATTTTATAAACCTCATTAAATCTCCTTAAAATAATCATTCATTCTCCAGGTGACCCTCTTGTAATCACATGAACACACAACCATAAAAAAGAGGCACATATAGGCCTCTTGGTAGAAAACAAGAGTGAAGGCAATGTTAATGATGAATAATAAAATTGATATATCCTTTCAATGTTGATAGACCTTGAGAAATGTGTTTTATATGTTTGAAGCTTGGTGAGAAATAATAAATGATAAAGTGGGCTAAGACATGTTGGAAAAGGTCTAATAGGCCTATAAAGGCCTAAAAGAGCAATGTTGTTGTTGGGTTTAACCTTTTGAAAAAACTTATAAAATAATTGTTTTCTTGTAGTGAAATAGACCCATTTATCCTCAATAAAACCTTTATGAATATACTAATAAAAGTATCAATTGACAATACCTTATTCAATAGACCTACAAGTCCATTCATAGTCTTGTAGTATTTGTTTCACGGACTAGGTCAAGATTCTAGTTATGTGGGCATTTGTGGGTTTCTTGAGACTAAATAAATGTTTTCACAAGTCAAATAAATTTGTATGTATTCCAATATAGGTTCCATGAGATATGTAAGTTAGTAAATAATAATAAAGAAGGCCCTTTTACTCAAAATTGGCCTTAATTGTGTATACCTACAGGGCTGCCTACAAGGGTATTGACATTATGGTATTGATATTAGTATCATCCCTCTTGGATAATCTCTTGACCATAACCTTCATATTGAAACACTAATTCTTGGATACTTATGTTGATTTTTTTTAGTCATACGAAAATGTAATTTTGTACAAATTGAACATGACTTGTGACACCCAAACCATCAGTCTTTCCTTCTCACTTACACATCCCACTTAGGCATGTTTTCACTATTTCTTAGTCATTTGAAGCCTTCTAGATTCAGCCCTTGATGTCCTAAAATCCTCTCCTAGGCACAGATCTATCTCCCAAGGTCCCTTTCCCCTATAAAATAGCACCATAAGTTATACTATAGTGCTAGGACCTAGGGTGTCCACTTTTTGACATTGTTTAAGTCCACAATAGCCTCAAATGATCAGGTTTTACCGAATCCTTATAGTTTCCCTTGTTGGCCTAATGTGAGTTCATCTAACCTAAGATCACTATTTTCCTTATATAATACCATTAAAATTTCATGTATAAGGGTTGTTAATCATTCAAAAGGCACAAGCTATAAATACACTAAAGCACACTCAAGCAAATCTTCCTATTCTCTACATATAGCTAACCATTATTATTTCCAACCTATTTAAGATCCTACACCAGTCATGAGTCATCTCAAGCTTGCCCAAATTCACATACACTTGAATTTCATACATAATATTTCATAATACACATTCAAATTGGGAGAGTTACATTGGCCTTATTCCCTCTTCAGAGTATTGGTATGTAGGTAATGTGCCCACACATGGGGTGTGATCACATGTTCAATGCATATTACACACTAACCCCTTTTTCCAATTGGATGGGAGATAACCTATCAAGAATGAAGAGGAACTAATATCCTTGAAGACAAAATCAATTTCACATGAAGCTTTACAAATAACCAAGACCCAATATTTCAAGCATAGGGTCTCCTAGAGTAGATGAATGGAACCCATAAAGCTCAGACACTAAAGACTATAGCACCAAAACTTGGACTACAATACTATACCTCTAAGTTTCCCATTTTTGATGCTCCTATCTAGACATAAAATAGACTTTTGGATCCTATTTTTGATAGTCTACCTAGCCAAATTAGCAATTTATAACCTCTGTCTCCTTTGTCTCAACCTAGAATTAGTTAAGTTTTACTCTCTATCCCCTTGTTTGTTATTTTTAGAAATCAATTAAGCACTTCTAGATTAAATAAATTAGTAGGATAATTAAGGCATTATTTATTTACTAATTTTCCCCTTAATCTAGACCCCTTTACTATTTAGAAAATTAACCCTTTTAGTTTCCCAAATTCAATAAAACATTTGGTGAACCTGACTTCAAATTTTTGCACAAAACCCTAAAACCCCTAGGGATAATTATTTATGATTTTTTGAAATATTTTAATAATTTTTATTAAATTTAAGAATTAAAAAAACTACAAATTAATTTAAATATTTTCAATAATTCACTAAAACCCTAGTTTGCACATACTAGGTCCTATTTGCATACAAACACTTTCAAACCACTAGGAAAATAATATTGCTAATTTTAGAAATATTTTCAATTTTTTCCTAAAATTTTAAAGCTCAATTCTACAAATTTATATAATTTTTTTCAAATTATTACATTAAATTTGAAAAAAATCATTTCAAAGCCCTAGTTTCATCAACTAAATCCTAGTAATTTTCAAGTAATATTCCACTTATTTTTTGCAAATTTTGACTGAATATTAAAATCATAAAATCAATTTTGAATTCTAAAAGTTCATAGTATTTTACAAATAATATTTTTGTAAAATCCCTAATTACATATACTAGTTCCTACTTTGCTTTTTGTGGTATTACCTTACATATTTGGCAGATTCATATCCTTTTTTACACAAATTCTAAAATACTATTTTAGAATTTTGTATTTATTATATCCAATAATTTCTAATTTTAGGACATTACCTATTACAACTTATTTCAAAAAATTTAAACACATTTCAAAAAAAAATCCTCCTTTAACAATGGCCCAATATACTAGCTTTGATGAAAATGATAAAAGAGAGCTTCAATAAATTTTAACCAAAAACCTGAATATGCAAGATGACATGATTAGAATCTTATAAGAGGAACAACAAAAGGTAACCAACAGTCAATCTTCTCAAACTATAGAGCCACTAGTTGCACATGACACTACGGGGGTAACTACATCACAACAACCCCCTATAACAGCTCAACCTTCTTCTATGCCACCATCTGTAGCTAGTACATCCCTATCTCCTGATGTGGTATCCCTTGTGTAAGACATTCGATCTATTTAATCCAAGGTGTAACATATTGAGCAAGGTACCACTAGATCTACACATGCATTAGACTCCTTCACTCTATTGCATACACCTTTAGCACAACATATAGTTGTTAAAACCTTACCACCTAGATTTGTACAACCTATGCTCACTCTTTATGAAGGCAAGGGTGATCTAGAGACACATTTGAGAGCCTTTCATGTAGCATGTTTGGAATATGTACCAAATGACTAGCTATTAACTAAATTATTTTTGAGAAGCCTCAAGGATTATGTATTGTAATGGTTTTTTAGTCTACTAAATCAGTTGGTTAATGCATTTAATCCTCTTATCAACATGTTCCTAGCACATTTTAGTATCAATATCTATGATAAGGTTTCATATGCCCAAATTTCACAACAAAAATAGAAATCAAATGAGCCTCTCACTGAGTATGTTCTCAAATAAAAGACCATATTGGCTAAGATGACTATCCCTATGGCAGATCAGGAGTTACAAGACCTCTTCAAATAGATTCTTCTACCAATTTTTCATGAGACAATCATGTTAAAATGTTTCTCTTCTTTCATTGAATTGGTTCACACTTTAAAAGAAATCAAATTCATTTCAATGGGAAAACTTAAGTACAAAAGTGCACCAGATACAACAAATAAGAGTAACAAAAAACCCCATATAAGGTTAAATTTAATGATAACAAAGGACTGACTCAGCAAATAGTTAATGCAGCTTTAGAGCCCTTATAGAGAGTCAATTTATCAACACCTCCTTGATGACCTTTTACAAATGTACCAATTCCTCTAGCTAGAGTTCTACAATAGTTATTAGAATGTAACATCATATCTCTTCCTCTAATCAGAGAATTTGATCCAATAAAGCCTCTTGCATGGGGATATGACTAGAATGCATTTTGTGACTATCACAAGGCACCAAGCCATACTATAAATAGATGCATTAGTCTTAGGCATAAGATACAAGATCTAATTAATGGTAATCAAATTGATCTAGTTACTTTAGCTGATCCTCCTCCAGCCAAACCAACATAGGATAAGTCACTCAAAATCTTTTTAGATCCATTTCCATAACATGGAAATTCAGAGACATAAGACACATTAAGTGTACATCGTGCATATCAAGAACATCCTCCACCAATTACATATAGCGCACCAGTAGTTGATTCACATCCATTGAGCCACATGATTGGTACTTTTCATTCTAGCATTCTAGTTTGGCCTTCCATCTCCTTTTTTGAGTAAGAGATTATTGAGGATGACAAAGATTATGACACATTATTTATTATAGTTTTTAGTCATGTTCATCCCATTCACAATGTTCTAATTGATAATTCTAGTGTTAACATGTGTACTATGACACTACTAAAACACTTAGGTTATACAAAATAGGATAATACTCCAATAAATATAGTTATCAGTGGTTTTACTGGACATAGTCAGAATACATTAGGTGAGATCCTCATTCCTCTATAGGTTGGTCCTACACATATAACCACCTCATTTACTATAGTTCCTAGTGTAGGAGTTTTTGACATGTTATTTGGTAGACCTTGGATACAAAAACTTTGCGCAGTTCCATTTACAGTACATCGATGTGTGAAAATCATTCATGTTAATCAAGTTATCATAGTTACTATAATTCTATACAAGTTTCCACTTCCATTTTTAGATCTAGTTTCAATTCCAGAGATAGTTTTAGTTTTATTACCAGTTATAGCTCTACCACCATTTTTTTCTCTAATTCAACATCAGACATAGATATGATATCCATCACCAGTATAGAGGTTTCATACATCTCCATAGCTTCAGGATTCTAGATAGCTTCTAACTACAGTATTCACACCCAAATTAGTTTCATTAAGATCTCTTGTATCTATACATAAAACACATGTTTAGAAAGTTTCTCTTACTTCCAAATGGGTCCCTAAGAACCCTACAATTGCATCTAATTATAATAATTATATAGGGTCCCCATAGTCAATTTCTACTTTAGATATTTTAGAGCATTTATATCATATATAGCTTTCAGAGCCATGGTCTCAACATTTCCATCATGATTCACAATCATGCATGATTCCACTCTTTGATATAGGACACCATGATAGGGAGTCTCACATGAAACTCCTCAGTTAGTATCATTCCTTCCAATATTGATTATACATATTTTCCTCTACTTGATTGTACATATCACAAACACTTCAATATATATAAATAATAAAATATTTCAAAATTACAAAAACATGTCATTTGTATGCATCATCTATGTTTTACATTGCTAACCATTATGCTATACTTACATTACATTGTTCTATGTTATTGTCTGTTGATTTATCTATATTACCAAGCTTCATTTGATCTTCTTTGATTGTGTATAGTGCATCCAAATCCTTGATTTCTTCACTCCACCCATCAAGGAGGCATCTTACTTCCACATTCTAGCTACATATCGATACATCTACCCATTAGGGGCATACTCTACATGACTACACCATCTAGATTATGCCATTATTACACTACACACTCTAGACATCTTGTTACTTACTTACGTAGATATCACATCGACATCCATTAACATATATCACACTTTTGTATTTCATAGCATATACATTAGCCTTGTATTACATATCTTGTATACTCTTACTTCTTACTTTCCATAGTTAGATGCATGTTTATATTTCTAGTACTTTACATGCTTCCTCTCTAGACTTTGATTAGCTAGATGTGTTTGTATTTTATAGTTCCTATTTTCTTCCTACTTACATTTTAGGATAATTGCCAATGTCATTTATTCATGTCTATATGTGTGTTCCTTTGGACACTTTCCAATGTCCTTTATGTGTGCCTTTCATATGCTTGTGGCCCTTGTGCCAATCTTTTCTTGTTCCCATTATATGTGTATGTGGCATTTGAACATGCCTTATGTGCTTATTTTTCCCTTTGGCCACTCTTATGTGTTTCTTATTTTTGACTTTGTATGCTTGTTGCTTATATATGTGTGCAATGCCATTATTCTAATCATGCATTTACCTTGCTTTTTGGATGCCATGATGGACATCATGTTCCATCCCTCCATGCCACTAACAACTAAAAACTAACATATCAAGTTCTATTTTACTCTTATGAATATGCTATTACATTGTTATATCTATCTAGGCATAACCTTGTGGATCTAACATTCTCTCTCTACAAATTTTTTTATATATTGAGATAATGTATATCAATGCTAGATAAAATGTTTTCATAGTGTAACATAGTTTTAGGGATTCTTCTTTTGAGGGTAGTCATTATAGGGTTTCCATTCCTACCCTCAAAAGAGGGGGTTAGGAAATAGGGGTTTAGTCATAAAGATCAGAGCCCTTAATGGTCAAAAATGTAATTTTAGAATAGTACAGTCTAGAATCCAAAACTCAACATAGGCAAACTAGACCAAGTAAATAGCAAAAAATCTAGATTAGTCATCATTTTTGGATCTAGACAAAAATGCCAAAAATGGGACTACAATGTTGGACCCTAAAGTGTCCAATTTTATGCACTATTGTCCAAATAGCAAAATATTTAGTTTTACTAGAATCAAGTAGAGAGGTGAGTTTAGTCATAGTTTTGCCCGTACAGTTTAGTCTAAAAATTAACAATTTTCAACACTCATTTCGCTCAAAGAATCTAAATATAGGGGGCATCATTCATAATATGAGGGTTTCCATTTTCAGTTTAGACATGGTAGTTGATAAAACTTTTAGTTTAGGATCTATGTTTTAGACACCAGTTATTAGGGGCAATGTGCATGGCACATGGGCCTTCTCTATTTCTAAGTTTATATAATTTTCTTACACATTCCTAGTAGTTGTTTACCTTACTCCATCTATAGTCAGTTGGCATCACATTAAATCAAAATTTCATACAAGTTTGCTTCATGTGTACCTGAGTTCTTGAGTGGCTTCTTAAGCCTTAATTCTAGTTTTAAGAGGGGCTTCTATACAAGTCCAATCTCCATATTTTGAAGTGGCCAACAGTGGCCTAATTTCATATTTACATTCAACTATCTATGCCAACATTGTCAAATCATATCACATTTAGGGGCTCCATGAGCCATCTCATATGACATTCATCTATACTAGTATTTTCTCATTTAGCTTCACATCACATGACAATGATAGAGCCAAAGGTCTAACTAACATTTGTATTATTGATCCACCTATTTAGAGGGATTAGACACATGGTCTATACACTAATTAGTAGATGCATGATTCATTATCTTCACATAGTTGGTGACGATGGAGCCAAAGGGCCTACCTTTGCATTCTTGAGCCAACTTCTAAGGGATTGAGTACTCAGATCATTCATCGATATAACTCTTGGTTTAGCATACTTCTAGCATTATCCAACATAACCTAGCAACATAATAGGTTTTGTATTAGTTCATGTACCCAGTGAGGTGTATTCATTATTTTCTTTTCCTTCCTCTCTCTTTACCTAGCTTTGTATGTTCTTATTTTAGATATAATGTATCTAGTAAGAAATGATCTACTTTTGATTTCCTTTTTATAGACTTACATAGTATAATGTGCTCTCACTATGCATAACCCAACATCACAAAAATTCTTGATCTTAGCCTCATAGGTAAGTTTAGGTATGTTTCTCTTTTTTTCCTTTATCCTAGTATTTCACTATATTGCATACTTAGAATAAATGGGGGGGGGAATGTAGTCATACTAAAATGTAATTGTGTAAAACATGAACATGACTTGTGACATCCAAACCATAAGTCTCTCCTAATCATTTACGCAACCCATTTAGGCATGTTTTCACTATTTACCAATCATCTAAAGCCTTTTAGATTCAGCCCTTGCTATCCTAAACTCCTCTCCCATGCACAAATATATCCCCTAGGGTCCCTTCCCCCTTGGACAATAATGCCATAAGTTGGACTACAGTACTGGGACCCAGGGTGTCCACTTTCTAATGCTATTATTCAAGTCCAAAATAGCCTCAAACAATCATATTTTCTTGAATCCTTATCTTTTCCCTTGTTAGCCTAATATGAGTTCATCTAACCTAGAATCACTAGTTTCCCTATAAAATCCCATTCAAAGGTCATTTAGAAGGGTTGGCAATCATTCAAAAGGCACAAGCTAGAAATACAGTAAATCACACTCAAGCAAATCTTCCTATTCTTTGCATATAACCAACCACTATTATTTATAGCCTATCCAAGCTACACCAATCATGAGTCATCTCAAGCTTGCCTAGATTCACATACACTTGTATTACACACATAGGATTGCATAATACACTTTCAAATTGGGAGAACTACATTAGCCTTGATCCATCTTCAAAGTATTGGTATGTAGGCAGTGTGGCCATACATGGGGTGTGATTGCACATTCAATGTATATTACATAATAACCCCTTTTTCTAGTTGGATGGGAGATAACCTATCAAGCATGAAGAGGAACTAGGATCCTTAAAGATAAAATCAATTACACATGGAGCTTCAAAAACAACCGAGACTTGATATTTTAGGCACAAGGTCTCTTAGAGTAGATGAAAAGAACCTAAAAAGCTCAAAAAGCTCAGACATAAAGGAATACAACACCAAAACTTGGACTATAGCATTGGACCTCTAGGTGTCCCATTTATAGCAATCCTATCTAGGCAAACAATAGACTTTTAGATCCTATTTCTAACAATCTGCCCAGCCAAATCAATAATTTTCAACCTTTGTCTCGTCTATCTCAACCTATAATTAGCTAATTTTTACTCTCAATACCCTTGCTTGCTATTTAAAAATCAATTAAGCACTTTCAGATTCAATAAATCAATAGGTTAATTAAGGCATATTTTATTTATTGATTTTCCCCTTAATCCAAACCCCTTTACTATTTAGGAAATTAAACCTATACTTTCCCAAATTTAGTAAAACATTATGTAATCATATTTTAGTCCTAATTCATGTTCTTAGTGTAGTATAGGTAAGTGTAGGATATTAAGTTTCATGAATCACCTCCCATTTACTTGTCTTTAGTTATGTCTCTCACTTTTACTTGAAATTAATAGGTTTAGTAGTAGTTTCAAGTTATACATCAAGGGAGATAGCCTTAATCTAGAGATTTCCCTTGACTATTAGGCCACCCACAACTAGAGGTGTCTCCATGTGTCATCTAAATTAGGAAGTCTTAAATAACTTCCTCAAGGGTTTAATTTAAAATGATAATAATTTTGGCACACCCAGTAGGACAAATTATCATCTATTAAGGGATTTTTGATGTTGTCCTTTAATATATTAGCCTTTCAAGTCATGAACTCAAGAATCAATGGTGAATCCAAGTCAATAAAAACTAGTTTAATCATCCTAAGTGATTAGAAGAGACCAATTGGTATGTATTATCAATCTTCATTTGGTCAAAATGCAACTTTTGTGCCTTCATATCCTTAATATCATTCTAATAATGTCCACAGATTTACTCCAAGCAACCATCAACTAGTAGCATATCAGCTTTCTAACTTTTACCCTCCATGTACCCCAACTCAGTCTGTTTGGTATCCTAGTTATCCCTATAATCAACCTTGTCAAAACTATGTTTCCCCTAGTCAGTATAGTCACAATATTGCTCAATCCTTATCATAACTCAAACAAACCCTATTAGAATATGAAATGCAAATGAGAGAGATTGATAGATAAAATAAGCTTGGTCTAATTGTCCTTATTCTCCATTCATATTGAAATAATTTAGAGGAGGAACATATTACAATTGGCAAAGAGTGAGTGGGTAGTTATTGAGAGAAAGAAACAACAAATACCAACCAATGATATGTTGGAGATTAGAGGCTTAACTCAGCATATGGAGAATAGGTTATTTCTTGAATAGAGGGAGTAAATTTAATATAATCAACCTTGTGTTCTCTTTCCTACCCCAAATTAGTCTTATTTTGCTCCCAACATGGCCCAAATTATAACATACCATCAAGAAAATCCTAGGTATATAAAATATTCACCCACTTTTACTCAAGAACCCTAAACAATTACATCATGGAGACCTTCTTGGACTATTATCCCTAGTTATAACATCCCAAATATTTAGAAGGAAAATTCTCCCATACCCATCTAAAATTAAAAAATGGAGAAAGTAATAGAAGTCAACTAAGAGAGTTCTGAAGTCTCCCAAGTCCTTCACCCACCCCTGAAGTTAGAGATGTCCATGAATATCAAAGTACATCAAAGTTTGATAAAGTGGTTAGGGAGTGGAAAGAGAATAATGGAGTATCCCTATCATAATTTTTTCCCCTATCCAAGAATAGTTCATTGAGATTACTACCTCTAAAATCCTAAGTTAGAAAGACACTCTCTCAAGCTTCAAATAAACTAATTATCTCTCTTACCATCCCACCATCTCCCCTTTGGAGAGAGAACCTATTGTATAAAAGGCAGGTGAAGAGATTTTAACTAAAAGAGAGAGTGTCTCAAGTGAGTGTGATGAAGAGATTACCACTGGCCATCCTCTTCATCAGGGAAAAGAAGAATCAAGTTTAGGACAAGGAAAACATGATGAAATAAGATTTTGTCCAATAGATGAACTCCCATGTTTCGTGGAAGAAAAGGAAAATTAGATAGAAAAAGTTAATGTATAAATGAGTCCAAAACATTTACCCCACTGAAGGTCAATCCTAAAAGTAACTCAAATAAACTAATTATTGAAAATACAAATAATTCTAATGAGCTTGATGATGCTTGGAAATAATTATGCCATGTTTTTCTTTAAGAGATTGAAGATCTTGGCATGGCAACATTGTATGATAGAGTGAGTAAACAAGATAAGATCCAAATTGAAGTTATAATGGTTTATAATGAAGAATAGGATTTTTTCACCCCTAGCAAGAGAATTGAAGATCAAGATATCCATTATTAGATAGCTTGAAGTGAAGAATGATCAGGTTACATCTCTAAATGAACATGATATCATAGTGGAAAGTGAAACTAAATAAGGTAATCCTGATGGTTTGGGACTTGAAGAGAACAAATTAGAACTAAAAAATTAAGGGGAAGACCAATATAGTTTTCATGGATTGGGTCTTGATGAAAGAGTTCAAGATGATCATGCAAAAACCTTAAAAGAGATGATCTTTCCTAAAGTGAACAATGTAAATTTTTAATTGATGATACAAAGGCTCCTAGTGAGAAAAGGGTATGCTTATATAAAGTCAATTTATAGTTGTCTTATGATTCCATTGAGGATTTTGAAGCATTGGATAGGTCTCATGTATATAAATGGAAAAATAAATATGATATTAAAATTGACACTCCTTCAAATGAATAAGAAGAATATTTCCTTTGGGAAGAGTTAGATAAAATTTGTTCAATCTTGGATAGTAGACCTGCAATTCCATGTGATTACATTGATGAAGTTATTGATAAGATGGAAGAGCATACTAATGAGGAGGTTGATCAAAATACACTTCAAGAAGGTAATGATGAAGGTTTTGAAGAAGTTATAGTAGTAGAGCTATAGATAGATGGTTCTTAAGATTTTTTAAATGAACAAGAAGATAACTCCTTTTGGGATGCATTAGAAGATTTTTATTCAATATTTGATATTATAAAATCACCTAAATATTAAGGTCCTTAAGAGATCATCCAAGATCAAACACATCAATTTAAGGAGCCACTAGAAGCTAAAATTGTCGTTGTCCCTATAAGTCAAAATTTGATCACTTTTGAGGCTATTTTCAAGACTGAGGAGCATCATGAGTTGATTCTATAACCACAAGATGAATACGTATTCATAGGAGAAATGTTGAATATAGTTTACTTACTTAAGATAATGCCAAGGAATTTGCCAAATAGGAAGTCTGATCCATCAAGAACTATATCCAAAAGGAAACCTAATTTACATCCCAATTCATCTTATGGAGGGGGTCTCAAAATTTTCCCTTCTGATATAGGTGGATCAAAACTTGGAGGGTATTTGTAAATAGTAGTTGATGGAGTTTAATCTTCCCTAAGTGTTTATAACATAGTGTTTTTTCATGTTGATTTTTTATGTGTGTTCTCTTTCATTTCTTGTTATTGTGTGTTTTAGTAGGCATTATCATTTGTGTCATTTTACTTTAATCCATTTGCATTCAAGGTATAGTTTCAAAATTGTGTTGAGTTGAGATGACTCCATATCCCAATGGATGCAAAAGGATACTAGTATAGGTGCATAAAAATCATATATACCTTAGAGGTCACCAAAAATGTTAGCCAAAATGACAACCATAGGGCACTACATTTTGAAACTTGCTAGCTAAGCTTGTTTAACTTTGTTGATAACATTTATCGGTCATGGCTTTGATGTCTTATTTTGTCTTGATGGTATCTTATCAAGTTATCTTAGGTTATTTCAAAGTCACTTACAAGGCATATTCAACATGGTAGTCATGCCACCTCAACTTGATGGCTAGTATCCATGGTCTTGACCTTCTCCAAAGCATTTATCAAAAATTAAGGTAAATTTGGAGAAATTAAGGTAATGTTGGTTTTTGGTCCTATGCTTGTTTTTAGTTATTCCTTGTGTAACCCTTCATTATCAAGAGTCATAAAGATCTAAGTCAATCCAAATGTGTTTTGATAGGATTGAGTGGTCATGATTCAAGGCATCAAATGTGGTCTTAGGTTTTACAAGTCTACAATTCAAATGCAATAACACACCCAAGGTCATT
The DNA here is from genome assembly GCA_037957365.1 of Torreya grandis. NCBI lineage: Eukaryota > Viridiplantae > Streptophyta > Pinopsida > Cupressales > Taxaceae > Torreya > Torreya grandis. Next base: position 1,293,616 of record JARHVA010005065.1, on the reverse strand, counting down.
TCACACCTTGCCAACATGCCATAAGGCTTGCCAAGTTAATTCAAGGTCAAATATGGTGATGTGTAAATCTAAGAGACATTTTTTAAGAATATATAAAGTTTTTAAATGTTGGAGGTGGTAATAAATGGCTATAGAATATCAACATTGGTAGATATAATGCATGTTTCATATCTTCCTCTTTTCCAAGGGGTAGTTTCAAGAGGATTCATGACTCTGAAAATCAATTAAAATATCATTGTAATAGGTTTAAAGAATGGTAAGTTTATTCCTATCTTACCCAAGTTAAAACCATACTCAAGAAGAATTTTTAGGTCTTCAAAAGGCATACAATTACTTGGTTTATCCATCAGGTCCTTCACAAGCTCAAGAAGGCCAATTAATTTTACACTGGATCATGGAGGAGAGATAAAATTAGAACCAAAGATCTTATGAAAATAAGGGAACTTTAATTCCCTTTCAATTTGTGGAATTTGTTGTTTGATCAAGTACCTTAGTTTTATGAACAATTACTAAGAGTCTAAGCAGTCAAAATGCTCTTTCCATCCCATAGGCTTGGTTTTCTCTTCATAATTTCACTTTTGAGCTTGACAGAAGAAAATGAATCATGAAAATATGGTTTAAAGATGTGAGGTGACATCCATATCACCAAATTTAATCAGATACACCATGTATGCACATGCATTAGTAATAAAAGGCTCTCTTTCATTGTGTTCATGTGACAGTCAAGGTTTTTGTAAGTTTATGAGTTGTTCCAGCTTGAGTGTGATTAAAAACAAGTATAAATGTTGTTTCTAAACTCATACTAAATTTTAAAGTCATTAAATAACATATCTATCAATAACTCAATGCCAAGGATAGGCATGATATGAAGGTACAAATTTGTTGTAGAGTTGAGAAAGCATGTTTTGGTGATTATTTGGTATTGTTGAGAAGTCATGGTTTCATGCAAGAGGTTAAGACACATGAAATGACTTTTTAAAAACTCATTAAATGTACTCCTAAGACAAATTTATTCTCCAAGTGACCCTCTTGTAATCACATGAAAACACATCCATCAAAAAGAGGCACCTATAAGCCTATTAGCATAAAACAAGAGTGAAGGCAGTGCTAATGATGAAAAATAAAATTGCAAGATCCTTTAAAGAGTGATAGACCTTGAGAAATGTGTTTAAGATTTTTGGACCTTATTGAGAAAGAATAATTCATCAATTTGGGCTACAACATGTTGGAGAAAGTCTAATAGGCCTATAAAGGCCTAAAAGAATAATGTTGTTGTTGGGTTCAAATTTTTGAAGAAACCAATAAAATGATTGGTTTATTTTTGTGAATAGGACCAATTTAAAACTAATAAATCCTTTATGAAGAGACTAATAAAAGAATCAATTGATAATATATTCTTCAATATACCTACAATTACATTCATAGTCTTAGAGTATTTGTTTCAAGGACTAGGTTAAGATTATAGTTATGTGAGGATATGTGGGTTTATTGAGACTGTCTAAAGGTCTTTACAATTAAAATTAAATTTTATTTATTCCCATACAAGTTCCATGAGATATGTAAGTTAGTAAATAAAAATTAAGAAGGCCCTTTTACTCAAAACTGGCCTTGATTTTCTATACCTAATGGCTTTCCTACAAGCGTATTGAAAAGATGCAATTTGTGTCATTAGACAAAAGGTCAGAGGATTAGGTGAAGTGTGAGAGGTATTCAAGGAAATTGTGGATAGACCTTAAAGAAAGATACCAGTTGCAAGTAAAATTATGAACAAAAGTGCAAATCTTACATATAGACTAATGGTCATATGAGGTGTGGGAGTCATTAGGGAGTGTTTATAAAGTCTGTATAGGTGTGAAATAAGAAGAAACATTGAAGATAAGATCTATTATTGAAATATAATAGAGTATTAGGACTAGAGGAGAACCTACAAGCCTACCTACATAAATATGAAGAAAAGATGCAAAATTGAGTTTGAGAATAAATTGAAAAGGTTATGATAATTTAGGATTGTTGAACATTGTTAATATTATTGAGGTTTAGCATTAATGTTGTCATTGATGTCCAAAGTGATTGTGAAGGTTGATGTTATGTGACTATCATTTTTATTTTCATTAATGTCTCATTGGTGCTCTAGTGAGTGTTGTCTTGTAATAAGCTAAAGTGTTGAAGGTTAGTTGGCATAGTCATGCGGTCATAGGTCTTCATGAGATCATTGAAAACTGTAGATATGAGAGAGGATATTGATCATTGCCAAAATGAATATGAGAATGTAATATATGATTGAGATATGTTATTATGTCCACATGAGTGATGTGAAGGACAACATGGAATGTCTTTTTTGTAAAAATTTTCAAGTGCTTAAGCCTAGTAGTGTCTTATGAAGTTTAGTTATGGCATAAATAGACCTTGTGTGAAGGTGTAAGCTTGGTTGCATGTTGAGATAAGGTTTTATAAGGATGTTTGACATTGTTTGAGCATGTGAGATGTTGTGTGAACATGTGAGTGAAGTTTTTAAAAATTTAAAAGAGGTTTTAAGGTTAGTTCAAGTCCTAATGAGGTGTGAAGACTCAGGTGTAGAAAGCAAGGTATTGAGAGCATGGCCTAATGAGGCATGAGCTTCATTTTCCAAGGAAATTATGCACAGGTGATATTTTTTACATGTGTGATAGGTTTTCCCAATTGTATTCATGAATTTTTAGGTCAAATTTTGAAGGTTAATGTAGGAAAAAGTGCTTTGAGGTCTCTCAAATGCATAGAATGAAGGGTTCTCAACCCGAGAAGGATTTTATTGTCCTCATTAGCTCATCAAACCTCTACATGGGAACCTAACATATTAAAGGTAGATGGGTAAGGGTCCTATCTCAAAATTTAAGGCATTTGTTTTTGGATTGAGGGGATATGATTTATGAATGATTGTTGAGAATGAAAACATGTTTAAACCCTCTTAGAACCCTATAAAGGACATGATGTTGATAAAAAGTGCCAAATATATATTGGTATGGATATATAAGTGATTGGATGTTGTATTAAGCTCTCCCATGCACCTCCAAGTGTGATTGAGTTGATAAGTGTGTGAGTAGACCCTACATGAAAGTGCTAATTTCTTGAAGATTTATTATATTAGTTAGAGTTGACCAAGTCAAAGTATGAAAATGGATGGAGGATGAATATTGTGACTCATGTTTTATGTACATGAAATTTTATGTAAAATTTCTATCCCTTAAGTGTGCTAAATAGGTCATCTAAGCTAGCCAATCGCTAATAGGCCTAATGGTACAAATAGTGAGAAACGTAAGAAATAATGAGAAGATGATTAGGAATGTGTTATAATGATATAGTGATGAAAGAAATTGAATGGATATATTTTTAAATATTTTTAAGACATTTTAATTTTTGGTATAAGTTTTGAAAGTCAGTGAATATAGTGAAAAATTTGCTCACAAATTGATTTATTTGGTTCAGATGAGATAGTAAGATATAAGGACATGAGATTGGTCTACAAGACCAATATTTTATGTTTAACCATATTAAATTTTTATCTAATAATTTTATAATGATATCATAGGATAATATACATGTATCATAAGTCATTATATATGTTTATATAGGTGTTGTAAGTCTAAGTCACCATGACTAGTCTTTGAGGAAAACTGGCAGTTCTGAATGAGCAAGTTACAAAAGTGTTTTTGAGGATTTTTTCCCTATGTGATGAAGTATAGTTAACTTGGTGAAGTTGTTTAAATATTTGAGGTTATTTTTATGCAATTTATTTTCATTATTTTTTAAATAAATTGTGTACATGCTTTAATTTAATTTGGTAGAATTTCTTTAGTTTCATAGGCCTAATTATAAATAGTACTAATGGTGTGCTTCAAGTGGTGGTTGGAGATAAAAAATTTCATGGACCTAAGATGAGATTATTGGGGTTTTATTTGAGTTTTATATGAATTTTTCCTTATGTGTGTGAATTTTTAAATTATTCTAAGGAGATTAAATGGTAACATTACTAATAAAGGCCTAAAAGAGGTTTTAGTCTTCTAAGTTGAGTAAGACCTATTGTTATGATTTATTCATGTATGAAATGTGTTATAAGATATATTTTAATAGTAATCAAAGTGTGAAAGTGTGTATGGATGACTAAGAGATGTGAGAGGTAGAGGATTGTATAAGAACAAGGTCTATTAGGATTAATTGGCTTGTTAGAAATGTGATGAGTGAAAGCGAAGGAGATAGCACATTGAAGAGTAAAAGGAGGTATTTTAGACCATAATATGGATTTAATTAAACTTTAATTAATATATAATATGGGTAATGACCATTAATATCAAGGTTATATGACCTAATTGATCTTGAAGAGACCTAGTTGAGTGAAACAGCCTAGAAAGCAGTTTGAGAGGGATAAGAGTGTGAAGAGATGAAGAGATGGTCATCATCTATTGGTTGAGAAACATAGTGTTCTAAGGGTGATCAAAAAAATAAAGTTATTGAGTTGGTTTTGATTCATCTAGAGGGTTGGTGTATCTTTGTATTTGGATGCTTATTAAATCCTAGTCAATTGGGTGCTTGGCTAGTTGGGGTTGGTGATCCATGTGGAGTTAGTAATTCACTCAAATTGGTTTTTGTCTTATAATAATATAACACACACACACACACACACACACACACACACACACACACACACACACACACACACACACACACACACACACACACACACACACACAAGTTTTCTTCCCCTTGAAGGTTTCCCATATAAATGATGTTCTCTTGTGTCTAATGCTTATATAGATAGTTTTTTTTTTCTTGTTATATCTATATAATTGTTTGAATGATTTATGATTGCTTAAGTGTAATTTAAAGAAAAGATTTTTTAAGAATGATTCACCCCCACTAAGTCATTGAGACTCCAATAATTGGTATCAAATCGTATTCCTTTGAAGTAATTCTAACAGCTTGAATGTGATCTTAAGAAGCACAAGATGTCTAATGATAAAAAAAGAAGACAACATGTATGATAAAAAAGTATATTATGACAGTGAAGAAGGAGAAGCTGAAGGAGGTTGAGATCATAAGTGTCCTTTATGATTTTAAGCATAAAAATAAGACTATCAAGGATCTCAAGAATTAGTTATAAGGTGTTAATGCAATGTTAGATCAAATGAAATTGAGTATGACTAGTTGACGATCGAAATAGATTCCTTGAAGGTTGAGCATGAGCAAATCATAGACAAAATGAGTAAGGTTGAGAAATAGTTTGAGAAGTCTTAACAAATCAAGATTACCAACATGAAAATACCAATCAAGAATCCCAATGTAATAAGGGATAAGTTATCATGGGACCATGGGAAAAGGAGTGATCAGTCAAGAGGTAAGTATAAAAATGTTTTTTATATAATTATCATGATATAGGACACCTTACAAGACTATGTTATAATAAAGCTAAAAGGCCCTCAAGATTAAAAAATATATATGAATCTCTTAGAGTGCATGGTAAGGGTTAAAAATTGGTATGGAAGCTAAAGAAAGTTAGGATTGATCATATTGAGACCAAGAATCGGGATGAACTATTTGCTAAGGAGAAACAAAAGACTAAAATGGATTCTATGCTAGATCAAACTACCTTTTATATTCAAGATGAAGGCATGAAATACTATATAGATAGTGGTTTCTACAGACACATGATAGGAGATAAAAATAATTTCATATCATTAAAGAAGAATGCTATAGGAACAATAAGGTTTGGAGATAACACAACTGCCAATATATTTGGCAAGGGTATCTTGAGTTTGGAAAATGGGAAGACCAAGACATAGAATGTGTTTTATGTGAAAAGTTTAAAACATAACCTACTTAGTGTAAGTTAAATGTGAAATCAAAGACAAATTTTAAACCTTCATGATAGAGGGTGTGAGATAAGGAGATCCAAATTAGAAAGGATAATTGCCAATTCTAAGAGGACTAAGAACAATCTATATGTCTTGATTTAGATCAAAAAGGAGAGATAATTTATGAATAAGATGGATGAAAGTTGGTTATGGCACAAAATGTTAGGTCACTTAAACTATGAAAATATGGTAAATATAAGCACTAATAAGTCTATTAAGAACATGCCTAAGATCACCAAACCTACAAACATACTTTTCAAGTCATGTCAACATGGTAAGCAAACTAGAAGGTTTAAGTCCAAGGAGTACACTACTACAAGACCCATGGAGTTAATACACATTGATATATTTGGGCTTAAAATAATTCAAAGGATTCAAGGAGATAGCTACTTCATGTTACTCATATATGACTACATAAGAATGACTTGGGTAGCATTCTTGAAATAAAAATTATAAGCTCTTGACAAGTTCAAAGCATTCAAGGCTCTTGTTGAGAATGAGAATAATGGGAAGATCAAGTGTCAAATATTTGATAGAGGAGGATATTTTTTGTCTAATGAGTTTTATGAGTTTTATGAGGTTCATGGAATAAGTAGATAGTTCTTAGCAACTAAGACACCTCAGTAGAATGGGTTAGTGGAAAGAAAGAATAGGATAGTTCAAGAAATGGCTAGAACTATGCTAAATGAGTCTATATTCTTTGATAGATATTGGAGAGATGTAGTAAGTATTGTAGTATACAATTTGAATAGAGGAAAGATAAGGACTAATGGCAAAAAGACTCCTTATGAACTGTGGAAAGGTAGACCTACTAATGTGGAATAATTTAGTGTTTGGGAGAAAATGTTTCATCAAAAGAGATGATGAAGACTTAGGAAAGTTTTATTCCAATTTTGATGAAGTTATATTCTTAGGACACTCATAAATGAGCATATCCTATAGATGTTATAACAAGAGGTTACAAAAGATAGAGGAAATCACTAATGTGAATATTGATGAGATAAGGAAATCAAACTCACAATCCAAGGACACTTTAGAGAATATTGACTTTAATAATGAATAGGAAACTATAGAGGTTGATGAGGAAGAAGAATAATTTGAGGAGAGATAGGACTCAAAAGGCCCCTCAAGGTAGATTCAAAGAGATCATCCTGAATCTCAAATCATTGGTAACAAGAATGTAGGTATGCAAACAAGGATACGACTGGTAAGTAATCTAAATCAAGAAAATGTTACTCTATTATCTAAGATTTAACCTAAGATTATTATAGAATCAATAAAAGAACTTTTTTGGATAAATGATATGAATGGGGAGTTAGACCAAATAGAGAATAATGAGACTTCGGAATGAGTTCCTAGGCTAAAGATAAGAATGTCATTGGCACAAAATAGGCGTTTAGAAACAAGTTAAAGGAAGATGGAAAAGTCACTAAGAACAAGGATAGATTGGTATGCAAGGTATATACATAATTTTAAGGGATAGATGATGTAGAGGTACTTGGGAAAAGTCTCAAAATCAACATCTCCTAGCTTTGTGCTTAACAATGTCTGAATAAATGCTTCACTTTGTTCATAAGCCTTTTGCTATACCAATAGTCTTTGATCTTATCTAGGGTTGGTAAGTTTATCTTAGTGTACTTATTCAAAAAATAATCTCTAAACTCACTATTTTTTGTCACTAAACTAGGTATTCACCTCTCTTATCATCTTCTAAATCCATCTCACTCATTCTCTTCATTACCTCGCTTTCACTCATGCACTATTTTCTCACTACAAAATCCTCTTAGGTTACAAGTACCAAATCTTGTTATTATTTCCAAGGACTCAATATAATTTCATGGATGTTATTGTATGATCATATCACACTTATCATAACCCTTTATAAGTGATCAATCACACTTCAACACTCATTTCCACATACAAAGATCATATTGACACCACTAGGCTTATAGCCTTTTTTCACATTTTCTCTTAGTTTGAACAACCTATGAAATTTACTAAAGATATAAAACCATTTTATACCACTCTTTATCTCTTTATAGGTCTCCACTAAGTCTCATCACTCAACTCTTTTTTTAGCAGGTACTCCCTTTGTTAGCATTCTCCTAATTAGGCCACTTGAACCCTATCACATACCCATAGTACTAGTTCCATACTATACAGACCTGGTAACAACTTAAACCTCTTTAATACTTCTTTTCACATCAAAATATTTCATATCACAAAGTTTCACTAGTTAAAACTCCCTATATTGGATTTTAGGCTTCAAAACCTTAGGTAATTGCCTGTATAGGCCGAGAGCCTATTAAATTTAATTTATTGAGTTTAAAGACATTTAAAAGGAATAAAATACCAACCTTCATTTTCTTAAACTGAGCCAAACTTAAAACTATGTACCCTCTTTACAAGATTGTGTAAGGATATGTAAGGCTTAAGATCCCTTTCTTTGGTTTTAGAACATTACACACCAACTAAGACCTCTATAAGGTCTTCCTTTCCCATAATAACCTTTCCAAACACTTTATAAATCATCTAAAAATCTTTTTATACTTTTAATAACATAATTCATATCATATTATGTTCTTTGATTTGACTGAGTAAGGGTTTTAAGGGACTGTGTACACTCCAAAGGTTCCAAACATTCCCAATGGTCACTATATTGATATTAATATAGTTTAAAATCATAATGATACTCAATACAATAAATATATATTTTCACTTCTAATTGACATACCCTCATCCCTATCTTAGACTGTGCATATAGGGTATTAACTATATTTACAAAATTATTGCCTTCTTATAAACTATGCATTGGTTATGACATGGAATTACAACACACCAAATGATCTATTATTTCCTCTAATGTTTTTTTATCTATATAACATTGTATCAAATAATAAAATGATTCTATTGACATTAACATTTAAATAATGTTATGACAACATGTCCTTGGCCTATCACAAGACAGAGCAGAGTTCTTTCTACAAGGTTTTCTTTAAGTTCTTTCTTAAGGAATGTTTTCACTACCAATATCAAACTCATTGAGTTATATATATATATATACATTTTAGATGACCCATACAATTTCATCTCTTATTCCATCAAACATAACTTCATCAATCCTTCTTCTCATGACTATAACCTATAGTCCCTTTACCAACCTACAACCATTCAAAAAGTTTAACATGATCATGGCCTCAAGGTACTTTAAACACAATGTATAACCATTTTCAATCCAACATAACTTTGAATGGAAAGCAAACACAATAATAACCTTTTATTTATTCATTATAATGAAGATTTATTACATTATAATCCATGAAAGGACTCTGTGGACTCTACCACATTTTCTTGAGAGGTTACACCATATTTTCTTCATTGTTCCATGTTTCTCCTTATATATTTATCTCCTCTCTCACACACACATCTCCTCTATGCCATACAACTACCTACAACTTATGATCAAAGAATACAATAAGCGATGCTAGATCAAGTGTTATAACAAGTAATAAAACTTGAATAAAAACACACTAACATGCTGATACTTACTTTCCTAGATCATAAGGGGATCATAATGAACATGACTCTTACATCCATCTTCAACATTGGTTTGGGTGGTTACATAACTATTATCTTACTTTTAACATGAGGATAGTGGTTAGATGACTAAACATGACTCTTAAGGGTCACCACCTTTATAACTTTGACATGACATCTCTTCAACCCACTTTTACATGACTTATGGGACCTTTTTATACAACTTCGCTCACCTAGCCACTTTATACCTAGCTTATGGTCCTCCTAGATGTACTTCTAATATTTAAATTTTCAAATTTAATATTTTGGATGGAAAACTCCAAACTCACATAAAACTCACTCTTATGACTCTGAATGACTTCTAAAATACAAATGGACCTTAGAATATCCCTCACTCACGTTGACATTCCTAAATTAACCAAATTTGACCTCTACTAACAATAACATGAAAATGTTGTCTTCTCACTTGATTTTCCTACATCATACTCCCCAAGAGGGAGAAAAAATTAATGTTTCAACTTCTTTCTTTCTTTTTATTTCAATCTATGAGGATATTCTATTCTCATTTGACTATTGTTCCTCCTTTATTGCTCCTTTCTCTTTACTAGGTTCTTGTACTTCTTCTTCTTCACTTTGTCTAGTCTTCTTATCAATGCATCCTCTACCTATATAAGGTTTACCAACTATTGTAGATTATTATTTGATGCATGTTATACCTTTTCCAATTTCATTTTTCCTTCATCATCTTCAACTGAAACCAAATGATTCTTACTCTTCTTGCTTTCGGTTATTCTATGGCTTTTACTTCATTGATTTTTCTTGATGCTTACTTTCTTAGTTATCTTGGCTTCTTGGAAATTCTATAAATGTTATCTAAGGGCCTCATAGGCACCTATATCTTTGTCATTTTCTAAAATAAATTCTTCTTTTCTTCCTCTTCTTCACACTTCTCCATTTATTGATGTCTTTTTCTATGACATGGTTCATCTTGCAAGAACAATCTCTCAACTAGTTCATCTTCAATATGGTATAAGGTTATTTAAAATATCCTTAAATTACCATATTTATGCACATAAACTATCAAATAATTTGTAGTTTGACCAATTAAATAATATACCTTGTTGGCTTTCTCATGCTCCATTTACTTGCTTGATAGGATGTTTGCTTTCACAACTCCTTGCTTATCTTTTTGTACTTCAGTTACTTGCAGCCCATTTGATGGACTAAGAATCTTTTCTATCATCTATATTTCTTATTTCAACTTGAAAGCAACTACCTCTTCATCCACTTCATCAAATTTTAGATCATATGGTTCTTCACCTTCTTGGGCACCTTGATACTTGTCTTGTCGTTGGACTCCATCATTCATGAGAGTTAAACCAACCTCATTTTGTCTCCTACCATGTTTGTTAAGCAATCTTTGAGGTGATTAATCCTTACCTTGCCTTTCCATAAACATGTCCATCAATGCTATGGTTTCCCTATACAAATCATCTTCACTATTGGAAATATCTTCATATGTGTCATCATAAGCAACATTAGAAAACAAACTTTTTGAACACTTATCCTCTTTACACTTATTGATTAACCTTAATCTCTTAGTATTTGTGTGATTGTACCTTGTCTTCTACTTTCTTCTTGGCATTGCCACTCTCTTCTTTCCACACGTTTATTTGAGGTGTACCTACAAAATTGGTCTTTTGAAATTTTCCCATTTTTTTTGGATCCATATATTGTATTACATTTGTTTAGACTAAGTTAGGATTCTTTCCTTGACTTATTCATGTTTATTGGATTTATATCCCATCATACTAGCTCAATGCAATCTACCCTTTACTTCTTTTTTTTGTACTTGTTCTTGTCTTTCACCCATGTTCTTGTTTTGATTGACCTCTTGCTTGAGGTTCACCTTCTTCATTCCATCACCTATTTTCTTGAGCCACTTAGGCCAAAAATATCCATGCTCTTATGCCCTTCTTGAGGGATGTACTTTTCACTTGTCTAATCTACATATTAGCTTCTTCTTCTTCTTCATATATACTCATATTCAAATATCAAACATTCATTTACCTCCATATATGACTGCTGCAAAGTCATTTCTTCACTCAAATATTCATGGTTTATATTCATGCCTTCTTGATTATCTATCTCTTTTGCTTCAGATATAACACTTATCATAACATCATACAAATCCTCTTCTATTTCATCTTCATTATGTTTAATGCCTTCAATCTCTATCACTCTATCTTCTAAAACAAGTTCTCTTTCTTTATCTTCTTCTTTCTTCTTGATGGGTGATGTTTTAGGTCCATCCTTCAAAAAATTTAAAGCCTTGTGCTTGGCCTTCATCAATTTTTTCTTCATACCTACATACACAAACTTAAAGAAACACTAGAATATAAAATGAGAGACCACATAGTCTCCATGAATTTTTCTTACATAGATAGTCTCCACATTTTCTTCTTGTCTTCTCTCTCAAGTGCTCCTCTTGGAACTTCTATATCATTCATGTTATCCTCAATGATAACTCTCTTATCCACCTATTAATCTTGTTGTTCTCTTGGAAACTTCTCTTTCCTCATGCCTCTATGGGTTGTCCTCTCTTTCCTATTCTCATTTCTCAAGACACTCATTTGCTACCTTTTCTCTTTCACAAGTGACTCTAGTGGCCACTTCACCCTCTTTTTCACACTACATCCAAGCCATTGGCTTCCTTGTCCTTGCAATAGCTTCACCATGATATCTACTTTCTTAATACTCTACCCCAAGTATTTTCTCATATCTTCCACTTCTTTCTCTACATCCATCTTCTCATTTCTTCACTTTTTAGGTTGTGTCTAGACCTATCACTAACAAGCTTACCAATATTACATCTTAGACCTCTTTTGGATGTTATATTCCTTTAGTCCTCTATCTATGAATTCTCTTATCTTTCTTTGCTCTCTCTTGGATTCTTTCATCTTCTCTTTCTCACTTGAGATGCAATGGTCTTCTTCATTCTACCTTCTCTAGTCCTCTCTTGACTAGCTTTTAGTCCTTCTCATTAGAATTTGGGACTATTGTTTCTCCCTTCTCAATTCTTAAATTTGTCTATACTGACCTCATCAAGTCATATCTACACCATACTTCTCCCACAATACCCTATAATTATCATCTCAAGTATTCCTCATAGCATGTTTTGTCAATCTTAAATGGCTAAAAACAAAATTTAAACCAAGATTACCTTGATTTAAGACTAAATGATGCATATGTACTATGGAAAAATCTAAAAATCAACATCTCCTATCTCTGTGCTTGTTAATGATCTCAATAAATGCTTCACTTTGTTCATAAACCTCTTGTTATACCAATAGTATTTGATCTTCTCTAGGTTAGTAACTTTAAATTAGTGCCCCTATTCAAAAAATAATATTTTAAGTCATTATTTTTTATCATTAAACTAGGCATTCACCACTCTTAGCATATTCTAACTCCATCTCACTCATTATCTTCATTACTTTCCTTTCACTCATGCACTATCTTCTCACTACACAATCCTCTTAGGTTACAAGTACCAAATATTGTTATTAGTTTGAAGGACTCAATCTACTTTCATGTATGGTCTTGTATGATGATATCACACTTACCTTAACCTCTTTCAAGTGCTTAGTCACATTTCCACACTCATTTTCACATACAAAGCTCATAATGACACCACTAGAATTATAGCCTTTTTTCACATTTTCTCTTGGTTTGAACAACCTATGAACACTCCTAAATATATAAAAACATTTTATACCACCCTCTATCTCCTTATAGGTCTCCACCAATTTTCATCACTCAACTCCTTATCTAGTAGGTACTCCCTTTGTTAGCATTTTCTTAATTATGCCTCTTAAACCCTATCACATACCCACAGTAGTGGTTCCATATTGTATAGACTTAGTAACAACTTAAAACATCTTTAATCCTTATTTTCACATAAAAATATGTCATATCACAAAGTTTAACTAGTTAGAACTCCCTATATTGGACTGTAGGTTTTAAAACCCTAAGTGACTACCTGTATAGGCTAAGAGCCTATTAAATTCAATTTATTGAGTTTAAAGACATTCAAAAGGAACCAAAGACAATTTAAAATTATTTTAAAACATTATATGGCTCTTCTAATAGGTTATAACCATTTATTAACCTTCATTTTCTTAAACTATGCCAAAATCAAAACTTTTTACCCTCTTTATAAGACTGTGTAAGGACGTGTAAGGTTTAAGATCCACTTCTTTGGTTCTAGACCATTTCACACAAAATAAGACCTATATAAGGTTTTAATTTCCCATGTTTACATTTCCAAACATTTTATAAAACATCTAATAATTTTCTTATACTTATAACAATGCAAGTCACAACATATTATGTTCTTTGATTTGACTGAGTAAGGGTTTGAAGGGACTATGTACGCTCCAAAGGTTCCAAACATTCCTAATGGTAACTCTATTGATATCAATCCACTTTAAAATCATAATGAGACTCAATCCATTGAATATCTATTTCCACTTCTCATTTTCATACCCTCATCCCTATTTTAGATTATGCATATAGGGTATTAACTATATCAACTAAATTTTTGCCTTCTTATAAATTGTACATTAGTTATTACATGGATTTATAGCACAGCAATTGATCTATTATTTCCTATAACATTTTATTCTCTATATAAAATTATCTCAAACAATAAAGTGATTCTCTTGACATTAACATTTAAAGAATGATATGATAACATGTCCTTGGCCTATCACAAACCACAACAAAGTTCTTTCTACAAGGTTTTCTTTAAGTTATTTCTTGAGGAATGTTTCCACCACCAATATGAAACTTAACTATTTATCTATATACCTTTTATATGACCCATATAATGTCCTCTCTTATGACATCAAACATAACTCCATCAATCCTTCTTCTTATGAATGTAACCTACAGACCCTTTACCAACTTGTTACCATTCACAAAGTTTGACATGATCATGGCCTCAAGGTCCTTTCAAGATAATGTATAAATATGTACAATCCAAAATAAATTTTAATGGAAATTAAAAATAATAAAAACCTTTTATTTATTCATTGGAATCAACATTTATTACATTACAGTCCATGAAAGGACTCTATGGACTCTGCCACCTTTTCTTGAGAGGTTACACTGTCTTTTCTTCATTACTCCCTATTTCTCCTTCTTGTAGATTTCTTTCCTCTCTCTCTCTCTCTCTCTCACACACACACACACACATCTCCTTTATGCCATAAAACTACATAAAAATTCTATTCCATCTAACTTCAATGTTGGTTTGGGTGGTTATATAACTATTCTCTTATGTCCAAGATGAGGATAGTGGTTACATGAATAAACATGGATCTTAAAGGACACCACCTTTATAAATTTGACATGACTTTTCATAAAACCAATTTCACATGACTTATGGAACCTTTTTATATAAATTATCTTACCTAGACACTTCATACTTGGCTTATGGTCCTCCTAGATGTAGTTTAAATATTTGAATTTTCAAATTTAATTTTTTGGAAGGAAAACTCCAAACTCACATAAAAATCACCCTTATGACTTTGAATGATTTGTAATAAGAAAATGTACCTTATAATATCCCTCACTCACATTTTCATCCCTAAATTGACCAAATTTGACCTCTATTAACAATAACACAAAAATGTTGTCTTCTTGCTTGATGTTCCTGCATTAGTAGACTTTGAGGAAACCTTTGCATCAGTAGCAAGATTGGAGTCCATAAAATTATTTCTATCTTATGAAGGATTAAAAGGGTTCAAGTTATATTATATGGATATAAAATATTCCTTTTTAAATGGGAATTTGGAAGAGGATGTGTACATAGAGAAACCTAAGGGATTATCACTATCAGGTGACAAGGATTATGTTTATAGGTTGAAAAAGGGTATTTATAGTCTAAATTAAGCTAATAGAGCTTGGTATGCTAGGTTGGATAGGCATCTCTTTGATCAAGGATTCAAAAGAGGAGTTAGAGATATTAGTATTTACATAAAGTCATAATATGATCATCAGTTGATTGTAGTTGTCTATGTGGATGACATCATCTTTGGTGGAAATAATGAGAAGATGACCAAGGGATTTACAGAGGTGATGAAGAAAGATTTTTATATTTACATTGTAGGAGAACTATAATTCTTTCTTGGGTTTCAAATCTCTCAATCTAAAAAAAGTATATTCATTTCATAAGTCAAGTATATAAGAGAGATGTTGAAGAAGCTTGATATGGAAGATTACAAGGTAGTTAGTACACCTATGATCATAGGATGTAATTTGAGAAAGGAATATGAGTCTCCAAAGGTCAATCAAATATCATATAGGTCAATGATTGGAAGTTTACTATACACCACTACCTCTAGACCTAACATCATGCAAGAAGTAGGTCTTGTGGTAAGGTTTCAAGTAGATCCAAAGGGAAATCATCTACAAAATGTCAAAATGATACCCAAGTATCTCAAGGGGACTATGGAGTATGGGTTGTGGTATCCAAGGAGTAATTAGTTAAATTTGATAGCTTATATAGATGCAGACTGGGTAGGAAGTCTAGATGATAATAAGAGTACAAGTGGATGAGCTTTCTTCTTAGGTGGGTGCTTAGTTTCATGGATAAGAAAGAAGAAAACATTAGTAGAATTATCCACTTGTGAGGCTAAGTACATTATAGTAGCTTCATGTTTCACTCAAGTCCTATAGATGATATAAAACCTAAAGAAATACAAGGTGGAGTATCATGGTCCTAACCCTATCTATTCTAACAATACAAGTTTTATAAGTATCTCAAATAATCATATCATGCACTTAAATACTAAACACATTCCCAAAAAACATATTAAATCAATGGACAGGTTCACTAATATGTTTAATAATAATTATATAATTAAACAAGTGTTGACTCAAATTTGAAAAATTACTGAGTAAAATTAGAATGTTATAATGTATAAGATATGTAATAAATCACACAAGAATAATTTTTAACTTAATATTTATGAAAATATTCTAAATAAAAATTACTTAGTTGTACTCAGGTTTGATGGACTATAATAGAGACTATGTGATCAACATAGATTTTGTGATCAACTATGGGAGTGTGTGATAGAGATATGAATTAAGAATATGGCTCCATTTTATTTTGTGATTAAGCCACACTATTAATACAAGATTTATTGTGATGTTGTTTGTAGGGTATTCCAACATTTGGTAGAATTTTTGTCCTCTATGTAAATTTTAATCAGTGCACCTTCACCTATAGGTCCTGTGTGTGATTGGGTTATTCGATTAATTATAGAAGCCACTATATACCTTCTTCCTCACTTGGAACCCTAGATCAATATATAATGATGAAAAAATGAAATATATGATGTAAAATAAATTAATGACTAAATTTGTGCTTAAACTCAACACCCCTTGTGTTGAGTTTTACCTACATACCAATACTCTGAAGATGGATCAAACTCCATATAGTTCTCCCATAATATGGTGGTGTGTGTGAAATATTTGTGTAATTTTATATGATAGTGAAATCATAATTTAATTATGTGCTTAAATAATAACTTGTGACCTTGGAGGTATATTTAGATTTAGGTCAAGGCTACTTGGGCTATGTGGTCTCATAATTGGGAAGAATTGGGGTTTTTCTCTCAATCTGTAGCTATAATAAATTTGGTGTTTTCAATATAAAATATTCTTGCCAAATAGTGAAAAAATGAATGTAAAATATGATTATATATTTATTTTTTGGAAATTAATTGAATGGGACTTGAAATTTGTGTGAGACAACTCATTAGGTGAATTTGAATTTGGACAATTAGCTATTGTTTTATGGGAGGATGAAACTAGCGTCTTTAGACACTACTAGTGAATGGGATTGTCCTAAAGGATTAGCCTTGTATGAGAATAAGAGACAACTAAGTTAGAAGTGTGAATTAGTCAAGGGATGATTTTAGGCTATTTGGAATGATGAAAATGAATATCAAGTATCAAAAATATTTAAGGATAAGGATTTTTTGCATAGAAGTAGAGGAATAATGGTTTAAAACTATAGAATTGAGAATAAGCTAAGTTTGTATAAAGGATGGTCAAAAGTGCATTGTTTTAGATTAAATATTAATTTGATTGACTAAAATGTACCAAAAATCAAATTGGTGATATGATTGATTTATTTTCCATACTTTATTTTTTTGAGTTAAAGTTATGAATTTTTACCTATGCTATTAATTTTTTTGGTTGGATTTTAATGTGCACATAAGGATGCAAAGATTATCTTGATGTGTTATTAAATGATAAGCAAAATTACTAGATGCCTCATACAAAATGTATCAGAAAAATGTATTTTTATCCAATGCAATGCTTGATTGATATAAATTATGTAAACATTACTTTGAAAAAAACACCTCATGGAATACAATGATTAGAAGGTATAAACAAATTTTTTTAGATGACTCTCTTCTTTTGAATTATATTTACACATACTAATTTTATCCCTTACTATAAGAGTATTGAAAACATTTTATTAGTTTTATTTATTCTTCACTTTCTAAAAATAAGTTTAACATTGGTTTGAATTCCTTGAGTGGGAAAATGTTTTAGGTAGTAGGCTCAATTTGGTGACAAAATACATATGCCTAGAGTACGGTTTAACACTGGTGTAGATAACATAATATTAGTGATAGGTTAATAAAACCAATAAAATTTATTTTAAAACCCATATCCTTCCAAAATAGGATTATGATTACATGCACTTCCTACTTACATTAAATATAATTATGATTAAATGACCCCAATAATACACACACAAGACTTACAGGTATATGGGAGAACTAAGTAGATTTTTATTCTCTTTAGAGTATTTGTATGTAGGAAGTGATTAACATAGAGGGTGTTGAGCTCAGTCACAACTTTAGCCACTAACCCCTTTTTTCCCATCTACCACATATATTCTTCATTATTTATTGAGCTAGGGTTCCAAATGAAGAAAAATGTATACATTGGCTTACCCAATGAATAAAATGACTTTAATAAAACACACACAAGACTTATAGGTGAATTCACACTAATTTATATTTACATAGAGTATAAAAACCCTATCAGATGATGATGTAACCTATAAAAGATAGCTTATCCAACCTTGTCTAAATAGTGAAGCCTTATCTTAGAATCAAATAGAGTGATGTTGATTCACAACACCTTACTTGATCCCATAGTTGATCACACATTATTTTTTGTATTCCATTAGACCTGAGTGACATCTAATTAATTTATCTTTAGAGTTTCCCCCCTTTTAGTATATTTCCATAAATAGTAAGTTACAAATCAATCTTGTGTGATTTATTGTAAATATTATAAATTATGATTTTACTTAGTATTTTTTCATAATTGAATTAAAACTTTATTAGTTCCCTAATTTTGATAAAACATACGCACACTAGTGCATGACCCTACCCTAAGCACAAGTATTTTCTCACCAAATCGAACCTACTACCTACATAATTTTTCCACCCAAGGCATTAAAAAAAATGTTAAACTTCTTAAAAATTAAAATAATAAAGGAAACCAATAAAAAAATGATATTATTGTATCAAGTGATAAATTATGTATGTAAAAATAGAATTCTAAATAAAATCTTCATTTTTTGAACATTTTTTCCTATGTGAGCCTTCCAATCATTGTATTCCTCAAGGTCATTTTTTTCAAGGAACTACATTCATAATGTTGAATAGTCATTGCATTGGATAAAATTACATTTTTTTAATGCATTTTATACAAGATATAGGGTTAATAATGCATAAATAAAAATTCTACATCCTTACATGCACATTAAAATCCAACAAAAAAATACTAGTGTTTATTTGTATTTTAAACTTGCCATCAATAGAAAAAGTATCAATATTATTAGTGTGACACTCAAATTCAACCTACCATACATAAGGTTAGTCCATGTGATAATTAAGATACCCAAAACTTGATCCATGTGACTAATACATGACCAATGGATTTTGGATCAAGTGAACACTATAGTGAATTCAATTCTTTATGGCCACATCCTTATGGACACAAACAAAAATAGTACATAAAAGTATTTAAAAGGGGATTCACTAAAATGCAAAGGATAGTGTATGATTTTTTCCTAAAAAATATCTAAATTAAATGTAGAATCATTATTTGGATAAAAACCTAATAGAGAATATCTACATCATTACACACACATTAATATCTATAAAAAATTAATATTATCTGTAGAGTAAACTTATTATCCTTCAAAAGGAATCAATGTCATTGGTGTATGATTCATAATCATCTAACTACAACTATAATTTCTCCATGTGACCAATAGACAACCAAAATATTTTGGATCAATTTTCAACTATAGTCAAATTCCCTATTGTATAACTACATCCTTATGGAGATGAATAAAAATAAAAATAAATGACTAAAAATGGTTTCACCAGAATGCAAAGGACAATGTAATACCTTTTTCCCATAAATACTAAAAACTTAACCCAAGAATCATTTTCTTCCTGTAATAACCTAAAACACAAGTTAACATGAGGATGATAAGACAGGGCTTTGATGGAAATGAAATCATGAACTTGCATACCTATACAAAAATTTTGAGAAGAAAGGACTTTCCTGTGCTAAGTATGTATTGGGTAGGAACTAATAAATAAGAAAAACTTGTATAGTAATCCCAAAAAACAAAAAATGGGACTTTACATCCTTATATACACCAATAAGAATAATAAAAAAGGGCCTTAAAAGAGGTCTTTGCCAAAATTCAAAGGCCAATATATGAGTTTTATCCCCCAAATGTTTAAAACTAAATTAATAATCCTTCATTTATTAATAAAAAATTGATGATAGTTTGAGGAGATTTCAAAACATAGGCCTACATGAGAATGACAAGATAGGGCTTTGGCAAAAACAAAATCAAGGCCCTATATACATGTAGAGATTTTTTTGAGAAGAATAAATGAATTCCTTTGTTAGGTATATATTGGGAAGACATAGATAAATATGAACATCTCATATCATCATTCAAAAATAATGTTAAGGGTCATGGTTTCCAAAAGGTTAAGAGTGCATTCAAATTACTTTTTTAAGTTACAAAATTGATAATTGTAAAGGACACGTGTATGAATTTAAATTTGCTTAGCTATTCTATCTTGATAATTTTGCCTCTAATTCCACATAATTATTTGTTAATTAATCCCTTTCATCATTATTTCATCCAACATTGCCTATTCCACCCTAGTCAATAATCTAGTCCCCTTTAGATATATTTCTTATCATATAGTAATCTTCATATTTATCATCCAATATTAATTCTCTGGTTATTTCTTATTAACATCCCATTTATCACCTAAATCCCTCTTATACCCACTTGTGAATTTTAAATTAAAAAAATCACACCTATCCCCTAGGCTCTCTTACATGTTTAGTAACTAGTCTTCACCTAAGTCCCCATTATCTACTAGCTAATCCCACTTGTCCATTATATTGTAATTTAAAATTCCCTCCCACCTACCCTAGCCTATGAGTAGCCTCTCTTAAATCCCTAGTCCCTAATTATGTATCTAATAACCTACTATTCATTATTAAACATCAAAAAATACTCTAGAGGCTTCTACCCTTAGAACATTCCCTCCTCTACAATGATCTAAGGAATTTTTAATTCCTTAGATAATTCTCCACGATTGATCTTCCTATACCCAAGTTTGAATTTTGGCCATTATTTATCCCTCATTTATTCCATTTAAACACCTTCACTCCTCCATTTAGAATCCAATTAGGAAATCCATGCTCATGGAATTCATTAATCCTATCATCTTAATCTTGAATCAAACTAATCCATGAAATCCAAGTCATTAATCAAGCTAATATCATGATGAAAATCTGAGTCTACTTGTAAGCAATCCATTATCTATATCACTTAATCTTTTTCTTGTTTTGATCTTGATTTAGAGCACTTAGGATGTAATTTTAGTAGGAATGTTTCATTTTTCTTTGCATTTTAATCCTAATTGGCTCTAGATTTAACTTGTAGATTGGTAATTTGGGTATTTTTGATATAATTTGCATATTCAAATCTTATTACTCAAATTTATCATCTCACTTTTGGTGACCATAGTGGGATCCCTCCTTTGTGCTAATCTTGTGTGTGAAGTGTGACTTTTAAGCTTGTAAGAAAGATTTAGGATAAATTTTTAGCTCAAAATTTCAAAAACCTCATCGTAGGTGAAAGGGTGATTTTGTTCTATAAAAAGTGATTTTGCATTTATAGTTTTGAGGTTGACAATAGTTATTTTGACATAAACTACCAACCTAACCATTAACCATCATGGTAACTTATCCAATTTAGTCTTTTATTCAAAATCACTTCTTGTAATCTATGATTTTGATTCCTATCTATTTTTGTTGAATCTACAAACTCACTTATGCTTAGTCATGATTTTGATTTAAAGTTACGATTTTGGCTCTGACAATCATGAATTTTCCCTAACCACTATAAATCTACCTAGCCATTTTGCAATATCACTTCTTATCTATCTACGATTTTGAATCTCAGTTACAATTTTGAAAACTTTATAAATGATTTTGAACTAACTAACTACCTAGTAACCATGACAATTTGATTGCAATTTATGAAATCACTTATTTGTATCTATAATTTTAACTTACCATAAGTGATTTTAACTCTTTGGAATCAATTTTGAATTAACACTAACTCTGTATCTATGCTTTTGCTTACTATAGTAGAAAATTTTCATTCAAATTACCCCTTTTGATTGCATTTTTTAGGATCATTTTCAGTGAATTTTGAGTAACTCCAAGGGTTTTGCATGTCGCAAATTACTTTTAATGTCAGGGCATTATGTTAGCATAGGTTCTAGGAAATAATCTAGAACATGTTAATTAAAGGGATAGGCTGCACAGTGGAGAGTACCAATAGGTGTAGAAGAGATGACAATATTATCAACCATCTACGATATACAAGAATGCATCAAAGAGCAAGATGAAATAGATACAAATAGAAATCAGACCATAATTAGCATCACATTTGATAACATATTAAATTAAAATTGAGTATTCACTATGCATAAACCATACATAATATAATAGAAGTAAAACCATAATAAAATGATTCTATTAATCTTTATCAACACATCAAACTAGATTATATTACATCAAAGTGTTATATTTAGTCTTTTACATTTTTTTTGTTTCTTCACATTCTATCTTTTTGAGATACAAAAGGAAAGACTCTTCACATTATTTTATTACTTGATTAGGCTCACAAGGCCAAATACATATAAAATCTTATATAAAAGACAAAATCATACACTTCACACGTGTGCATCTAATATACTTTATAGTTTTACCAAGATCCATTATTTTTCCAACACTTTCTTAGACTTAAATATTTGTCTCATCTTGAGACAAAGTCACAATCTGATTTGAATTGAGATGAAAAGATAATTTATAAACAAAATTCATAGTTATCACTCCAGGTGTTGTTTACTAGTTTTCACCCTTTGTGGACTACTAAGTCACCCTTTTGGATTTTTAACTAAGTATCATCTTAGCCTACCACGCTTTCAGGTTTTTAGTAGACTAGTATAACTAGGTGGCCACCCTTTATAGGTTTTTAACCATTCTAGTCTTACTTCTAATGTTTAGAATATCTTAAGAAAACTACAATATTATTGAAGTCATAAAAAGTAAGTGTGTAAACCTTACTACTACAACTGAGGAAATGTTTTTTTGGGTGGCTATGAAGGTTGTTATGGTTGGGAAACTACTAACCCACTGGCTTCTGATGTATCCACTACCAAAGGTAGTTGTGGAGACTATGCCTTTGTCTCTATCTTCCTCTCTTATATGATTTTTTGAATCTATTATAGAGGAATGAACTAGGGCTCATTTATTATTTGATCAATAGTTAGATCAACTTGAGATAAATCTTACTTGAGCATTTTCTAATCAGTGATCACTTCATGTACCATGGTAAGAAGAATACATATGGTACCTAAATCATCATCATGTTTTGTAGATCATCATCATTTTTGATTATAAGCAACACTTTGGCATTAGATATTTGTAGTTGAATGTCTAATATGAGCTCATTCAATTTGCCTATTATCCATTGGGCTTGAATGGCTATAAAAGTGTTATACATTAATTCATTATGCCATACTTTTATCTTTTATATGGTATCATCCCTAGATTCTAGTAATTATCTAAGTGCATTGCTCATTTTCTCTATAGTTGTTGTTTTATCCTCTAATATGGCTTTGGCTTTATTCATAGTGGAAAATTCAAGATTCATAGTATCTAAGGATTGATTCAAATGTTTTCTCCAGTTTAACATATCTTGGGATATTTACTTGGCCTACCTTGTACTGGGGTTTAGAACCTACTCATATTCATCAAGGAGTTTACACATGATCTCTATTTATATCTAGATAGTTTGTCCTTGTGTGCATAATGCCAAAACTTTCAATGTAGATCCCCAACTCTTTGTGAGATTTATCAAGAGAGTAGTGAATTGTTTACCTTCTTACATGACTTGATCACCTAGTAATTATGTAACTAAGGTGGGATAAATGTTATTGATCAATTACATCAAATTTCTAGGTTCTCTTCTACTTTATCATTTTCTTCCTGTAGCCTCATGATTTACTTCTCCAAATATAAAGCCTTCTACATAATGGATTCTAGGAAGGTTACTACTCCTTTAATCTATTTTGAGGGTGGTAGATGGGTCATGTCTAACGAAATTTCCATAATAGTTGTGGAAAATGTCATGGATGTGGTCGTAGATGTCATAGTTATTAGGTGTGAACTGAGCCAGTGGAATTAAGAAAGTAGTCCACCATGTTGATGTAGTAGGGACATTCCATAGCCATCAGCTAGAGTTCTATGATGTTTATTTGGTTTTCTTAGTGTGATTTTTAGCTATTACCTCTACCTATAATTTCATATCCTTGAGATCCTTGGCCTAGGTTACTACTTCTACCTTGGCCTTAGATTCATCTTCAGCTTGCACTTTAGTTTCCTCTTTAGCCTTAGCCTTAACATTAGTTTGATCTTAGCTTTAGCATCTACCTCAACTTTAGGTTTAGCTTCTTGCTAATTATATTTTTTTGTGAAGATTATGCCTCTTGTTTTCATTGTTGGGATTCCTCCTAATATTTATTCTTTGCCTCCACTTCTTCAACCTACTTGTACACAGCTTCTGCTTAGATTTCTTCTTTATAGCTTTAGCTTATTTGGCTTACTTTCACCTTGCCTTTACTTCCTCAGATTTCTTTCTTATAGCTTCTACTTATTACTATTTATTCCACATTATTTACTTCCTCATCTTTATTTTATTTTTTAGTGCCTATATCTTACCACTTTTGTTGTTGATATTGTGCAAGTTCTTGTTGTGTTGATTATGGCACTATTGGTTGTTCTTAATCTTGTGTTTTCTTGCTCCTTTCTTCCTCCTTCACATATTCAAGTTTAGGTGTGCCATGTATAGTTTATTTATTATCTACTTCCTTAGTCATAATTATATCCATGGGTTCCTCATCCCCTTTGAGATCGGTGTTGGATTCAGTATTTTTAGGTGATTACACTTTGCCTAGCCAAAATTTGTGTACCAAATTCTTTCTCCTAGATTTCACTAGAGGATTGAGAGTCTAATTTTGATTCTTCACACCCTAGGGATGAGGTTATTATTTTTATACCAAATATTGCTTCACACTACTTTATTCTACATGTTCATTGAAAGACACCATTATTTTTGTCACTATTTGTGATGGCTTAGAATATGGATGTGTGTGTGGTCACCTAAATAATACTTATGTAGGATTACCTTCTACAAGTAAATATATCACCTACTCAATTGATGATCATGTGACTGATTCTATTAAAAATATTTTAGCCTCTAACTTACACCAAGTTGCTTCTTATCTTATGGTATCAATAAGGATAGAAGAAGGTGGTTATGTAATATCAACCTAAAGGTATTGTCTTACCTAATTTCACACTTGTAAAGTGAGAATGATTTTCCAAAAAAATAAATCCTTATCCTTCTCTACATCATACATTTCTTTTCTAATGTATTCTAACATCAATTAGAGCACTTCCCATTTTTCTACCCCCAACTCAAGTAGGTCACACTCAACATCTATCCATGAAACTATGGGATGATCAAGCCATGAATTTTTTTGTCAAGTTATTTTCTTTGAAGAAGGTGATGAGAATATTCATGTAGGTTATTTACTCTTACCTTTATCTTATTGTGTTGGATATTTTAGCTGCATTGATTATGTTGATTGAGCCTATAATTATGTGGGTTGTTACAAGGGTACTTATTCTGCTTGTGGTTATTATGCCTATGGAGGGATGACTTGCAATGGAGGTAATGAACTCATATCTAGGGCCTTTTTTTAGTATAATTAATCCTTTGCTTTGACCATTAAAATGAAAAATGGCATTAAAGTGGCATTTGGGGTAGCCAACTCATGAACCTTAATCTATATGCCATTGTGCAATTTGGTAACGGAATCATGTTATCATAGATAATGCATTACATCATGTGGAATCCTAGGGTGTGATCGATCAAGGCTAGGGTTTCAAGACACTATGTGTTAAATCTCCCCAATTTCTCATAATATTAGTCAATTTTAGTCCATACAATACTTGTAAAGTCATTATCAAGCCAAAAATCTAGAGTTACATTAATTGGCCCTAGTGGGGATTTCTATTGTGTAAAACATAATAAAAGAACCAAAAATTGGTACTAAAATAAATGTGTGTTTCCCATAAGTACCTTATATATATTAGTGGTAAGATTAGCTACCAAAAACGTAGGCTAATTGAAATCCTCCTGCAACTTTACAATGTGATAGGCAATGTCAATTACACCTCTTGTCACTTGTTTCACTTGCTTGGTGGTTCACCATAATCTTTTGGTGATACATTGAACCATGATACATAGTGAAAAATCCTCAACCAATTCAATGAGTTCCTCTCCCTACCCTAGTGATATATTTTTCCCTAATATCTAAATGGATTGGTGGAACTATATACTTATAAGGTAGGAGAGATTTACCATGATTGGGTAGTCTAGTTGTTCATGCCATGGTGTGTATAAAAATCAATTTTGTAATGTCTTGAGCTAAACTAATAGCTCCCTAATTATATCATCTCAACAAATTCATCATAACCTCATCTAACTACCCAAATATAGGTAGCTTAAGTAATCATTCAATGTTGGAGCCTCATAGTTGTTGTTGAAGTGTTAGGGATCTTGCTTATATTGATTCTTAAGTATCTTGGGCAAATAAAGTAGTTTTTTATACATCTATGAATTTGAATGGATCTATATCATTGTATTTAGGCTATCAAAGACCTATCTCAATTTCCATTTCCTCTTTTTATCCATCTAGTAGTGAAATCAATAACTAACCTCTCTCCATGGATCAATTGATGGTTTGGACTAAAATATTGATATGAGTAGTTATGCTCTACATTGAAATCCATTTGTGATTAAGAATTTGAAAGGTAGATCATAGAAGTCTCTTGTTAGCTGAATGTTGTAATTTTTTAGCATTATCCATACCCTACTCTTATGTAGCTGTTGGCACCCAATTTCAGGTCATCAACTCCTTTGAATGCATTAACATTGTGTGCATGAATGTGCCCTTTTCAATTAATATTAGTTATTAAAATCCACCTAGATAGGGACATTTAGTGCCTAGAATATTTAATTTACTTCTTTGGTAGTTATTATAGGTGAGTAGCTATCATTTCAATTAATATATTTGTTTTATGTATTCACTTATACTTTTATTACCAAATCTTCTTCAAAAATGATACAATTTTTTTGAAACACTATGTCATTAATGATCTGACCTGACCATTGGCCTTTCATTCATTATACCTATCTTGTCACTTCTTTCTCAGAATTAATTACAATGTTGGATGTAGTTGCAACCAACTATCTTTGATGAGTTATTTATGGAATGTGATCACATCCTATGATGATAACTACTTTTTGGTGGTTATGATGTGTTTCATAGAAACAAACACACTATACAAACATTCTAACCTAATTATAAAAAAAAAAACATTAAATGAAATCCTAACTACATGGTGTTACTCAATACCCACTCATTTTTTTAGCAAAATGATAGAGATTAAATACAATATGACTTAACCCTATATCCATTTATACTTCCTAGTAATATGGTTCCCTATAAATATTTCAACACTATGGTACCCTATGCTAATACTTCATGAACATGTAGGGTCATTTCTATCTAATGTGGAGCTTTCAAGGGAATGCTTTAAATCTACTTGTAAAGTAATACTATATGGTTTGCGTAAAATTTCTTAGGTCACAAGTTGCGATCATGCCATGATTTTTGACTCTATTTGTTAATCTATTTTGTCTACTATGATCCTAATATATTTTATTCCATCTTGGTGAAATACATCAACCATGCCTTTAAATAATCTTGATCTCCTAATGTCATGATCATCATAATGCACAAACTAGGCATAATATGTTCCATAGGCATTACTATCTTAAGGCCATATACCAATTAGAAAGGAGTGAATCTAGTATCTCTCTTATAATGTATTCTATAAGCCCATATAATTTCAAGAATTTAATCCTCCCAAACATCTCTCTAAACATTATAAATTTTTGTTAATATCTTCCCCAAAAATTTATTAAATGCTTATGCCTATCCGTTCACTTACAGGTGGTAAGTCATGCTTTTATGGTATGATATCATGAACTCTTTAGTGAGAGTTTTGATAGTGTTATTTATAAAATGTGTGCCTATATCACTCACCACCTTAAGTGGGCATCTAAACCTTATGATGATATTTTAATATAAAAACTTGGAAGCATCTTTCACACCACAACTTAGAGTAGAAGTAGCTTCCACCCATTTTGTGAAATAATATGTTGTATTAATAATATATCAAGCATGATTGTGCTTACTTTGGAGAGATATAGGTCTAAAAAAATCAAATTTCCATTATTCAAATGGTTATTTTACAATCATAGATGCCAAAGGCATTTCATCTCGTTGGTTGGGCTTGCCCATTCTTTGACAGACATCATAGTGTTTATCAAATCTATAACATAGACCACCATAGATAACTCTGAAGTATTTTCCTTAAAGTGGATTTTCTTATGAAGTGACCCCCTATAATTCTTTGATGAACCTCTTGAAGGAGATGAAGTAATTCATGCTCTAGATCTACTATGCACAATACATCATCTTTGTCAAGATTATACAAGAATCCATTAATGAAGCTATATGATATGGCTTAGGTAAGCATTTTATTATTATCCTACTTAGTTTAGTACACAATAAAAATTCCCTATTCAAATAAATTTACAATTTTCTCCATTTTATCAAGAACTATAGAATTTCTAAATATGTGTGCATCAGGGGATTCATCTTTGAGTTTTTTTGGTTCCTCCCCATTACAAAGTTAGTTATGGTAATATTATCCCACATTTTCCCATCATGGCTTAACATTAATTTGGAATTAAAATTCTTGAAAGAGAATCAACCACCTTGATATACATCCTTCAAGCATTGGTTTATTAATTAGGTATCACAAAGCCTAGTGATTCATGAATAACTCAAAAGGAGTAGACAATAAGTAATGCCTAAAATTTTACAATACAAACCCCATAGCTGGTATTTATATCTTTTTTTTCATTTAATTATTTTTTTCATTTGATATTTCATACTATCAAAATGTATTGGGTGATCCAACTTGCCTTTGCCTAGCTGTGCTAAAACAACTCCTATTGCAGTGCCAAAAGCATCCACATGTACATGGAATGGCTTCTTCTAATCAAGAAATACTAAGATTAGTGTTGTTATCAACCTTTACCTTAACTCAATGAATTTTATTTGACATTATGGTGTCTATTCCAATTTGGTATCCTTTCACAGTAGTTTTTCCATAGATGTAGATATAGTTAAATACCCTTATATAAAATTTTGATAAGATCTGGTTTGACCAAGGAAGGTGTGCACTTTATTTGAGTTAGTAGGAGGTGGAATTCTTACTATAAGAGTAATTTTAGCTGGGTCAACCAAAATTTCATCATTACACATAACATGTCCCATAAAAACACTAAAGGTGTAAAGAATAGACAATTATTTAAATTTAAAGTGATGCACAAAGCCCAACATTACTCCAACATCAATCTTAGTTTTGACAAGTGTTATTTAAATAGAGAGAAGACAAACCAATCATCTAGATATACTTCTAAGAAATCATGAATGAAGTATATGAATGCATTTACCACATCTCTAGAAAATATATTAGGTGTATTCTTTAAACCAAATGGCATTACCTTGTATGCAAATGATCCCCATTCAATAGAGAAGTTGGTATTGATTTGATCCTCCTTAGTAATTAGAATCTGGTTATATCCACTGAAACCATTTGTAAAATAATATACCTCATGCCTAAATACAAATTCAAGTACTTCATATATGAAAGGAATAAGAAATGGATCATTAACAAAAGCATCATTATGTGAGTGATAATCCCCACACACCCAAATTTATCTTATTTTCTTAGGTTAAACAATCATGGGACTCACCCATTCTACCTTTTCAACTAGATAAATAATTCTAGCTTCTTGAATTTGATCTAGTTAGGCCTTTAATTTGGTCTTCATATTAGGATTGAGCCTTTAAAGTCACTTTTTGATATGATACACACATTCTTTTAATTCAATGTCACTTGTCCCAGAGATATATCCATGACTTTTACCTCTGAGAATTTTCTTATAAACATGTCTTGATAATCTCTTAACAAATGCAAGGCCTTAGAGATTTGTTCTTGTCCCCTTTAATCTCCCACTATAGCAAGCTTGGGGGCCAATTTTGTTACAATATTTATTTCAATCTTTTATAATGGTTTCTGATATATTTTGCCTCATTGACTAGGTAAAGTATTTTATAGAGTGCATTTGCCTTCACATTATGGTATGTTGATATTGTGTAGTTTTTCCTCTTCCATTTGCTATATGTTTTTCACTTGTTTGGGCTCATATTCACATTGTGGCTCAAAAAACCCTTATAGATCAAGATCTCAGTCACTATCATTGTCACTTGATTCTATTAGATCATTTATTATTCTATTACATGGATGAACCAAGAATTGTTCTTTTTGGTTAAATTTGTAATTATGTAGTGTGAGATCCAAGTCTTGTATAGCCTTTTGATGAGATAATGATTTAGATACATTTGTTAAATGTTTTGTGTATCCATGATATAGAATTTTTTAATTCTCTACAATCCATTATGTACTAGTGGGTTACCATCTTCAAATAAATAAGTTTGAATAAATTCCTACTGAAGTTTCACCCAATGTTTAGTTTCCCTTCTATTCTCTTGATGTATATACCAAGTTATTGGAAGAGGTGTTAGGGTGTGACTAAATACGTTCACCTAGTATCATGGTTCTACTCCTTGTGTGGTCTATATATCCATGCATGAATGGATGTATAATTATAGACATGGACCCTCTTGAAATAAAGGCCATTCTAATTTAACACTAGCTATTATCTGAAACTTTTCATGTAGGATTTCACATGCTTCATCCCAATGCATTTCTAAGTTTTTGTGAACAATCCACCATGTCGTAGTAGTTCCTTTTAGTGCATAGTTGATTGAGCTAACTCATTTTTTCAGCTTTGTTACATGGTGTTCAAGCCTCAATATGAATGGATTGAGATCTTGTGTCATAATATATTAAGGTATTTGGAATTATATAGTGAACACCATGCACATAAGTCACAACTCATGATCTTTATGAGACCAATTCAAGATATGTGTAGCTGAGTCACCACTTATGGATGATGCAAAATCCCAAGATAGAATACCTTCTAGGGTTGGTTTAGTGCAATCCATCATAGTTAAACAATTATTATATAAGAAGTCTACCTCATATCTTGTTGATGAATGCACTGAAGGAGAAACATGATCTTTGATGTGAACCTACCTAACTAGAGACTTTGTTATAACAAGTTTGAATACTAGTTTTTTTTTTTTTTTAAATTGTGTAGTATATATATGACACCTTTGACATTCTCTAGACTACACCCCATTTTTCATTTCATTTGTACCTACTTTAAACCAATTATTATCCCTATAATCATTAGGAGACTCTAGTTATTTAGGGATAATATATGTATTTTGTTCATACTTATGTAAAGTTATGAACACTATTTTGTCTTTATGATGTGCTTCTAACTGATTACACATAGTGCTAATAGTTATTTGGCCATCATAAGCCCATATATTACCAATTAAGGCAAAGTGATGAGTCTCTGATGTCTTCATGTTGATGACCTCAAAATCCCCTCACAAGCTAAGCTTAGCCACTTTAATTTCAAATCTTATAATCAGCCAATGGGTTTTACTCTGCCTTAATCTACTAAGCTCAATGTTACTAGACTATATCTCATATTTAGTTGATCAATAACTTCCCATGTTGATCAAGGAATCATATTAATTGTACTTCTAAAGTCAAATATTGAATTTGGAATTTCATATCTAGCCAACTCAATATCCATTTGTGAATCTAAATCCCAAGGCTTCTTGGTCTTGATATACCAAACTAATTTATCAACCCTTATTTGTCCTCATTACACACATTCTAGGATATTGTGTAGAAGGTTAGTGATATTCTAGGATATGTCTTCATTGTATAATGTACTGATTAGTTTCATAAGATCCATTAAAGTGGTCAAAATGACCTCTTACCACATTATCCTAACAATTTTCCCATGCATTTGAGCATCATTAGCTATGTTATCATCATCAAAGACTAGTTTTTTTTGTATTTTATGTAATACTTGTGCAGCTTGATATATTAAATTCTTTCCTATTACATGATTAGGATACTTATCCCACTAAATTTTTTTAATACTATGATCTTGAGGTTTTTCTAAATGAGGTAAGCCTTGTTCAACTCTTCATTTCCTTGTGATGGCTTGTACAAATGCATTTTATTTTGGCTACACATTGATCATATTTACATTATGCATTGTCTTCTCTTTTCTTTATTTCTCCATAATAGGGCAATTTTCTATTTGATGTTGACATTTGAATCTAAAATATACATAATAATATTGTCACTAAGGATTGGTGGGATAGTTCCTCATGTAATGATTATATGTTTTGCATAGGTAACATCACATAGGGGGTTGAGTTTTCTAATTATCGTTGTTGTGACCTCTTTGATATATGCCATGGTATCCTCTCATATATACCCCTCTGTATCCTTATCTATTCTATTGATATCCCCACATTTGGTATTGTTGCCTAGTATATCCTCCATGTTGATTAAAATATGAATCATATCCCCCATATTGATGCTAAGGGGAACTTGGAATATGATCTACATGTTATTGCTGAAGATTTGTGTTGTTCTAAGGTTGCGCATACTGACCATAATATTGATATGAGGGAGATGACGTATTATTCTATATTTATAGGAATTGTGGATTATATTGAGGTGATGAAGGCATCTAATATTGAGGTGATGAATGCACCCATCCCAAACTATATTGAGTTACATTTATCATCTCCATGTCTAGTCCTAAAATTACTTGCTTTGCAGTGGGTATTTAAGGACCCACAACTACAAAGATTTTCTCTATTATATCTTACCTTAACTCTTGTAAGTCTTGGTAGCTTGTCTCATAATGATTTATATATTTTTAAAAATTATAGTACATATTGTGTGAATTTTGGATATATTTCTAGAAAAGATGGCACTTGAATGTAGGATGTCTAACTACCTTGTAGATGTCACAAAATTCTATTTTAATTTTTGGACAATCATTCTTATGATGTCCCTCATAGCCACATTCTACACACCATAAGCCTAATTAAGGATTATCATTTTTATGTATCTCATTCATATTCCTAATAATAGCATCTAAATTAACTTCTACTTTTGATTTTGTTGATGTAAGATTTACATAATCTTCTATTGGTTCAACTCTTATGAAAATCTACTGAGTATCAACCTTGGTGGAAAACTAGGATTGCGCAATAACAAACCTCATTCTTGGTCATAAGAATTTTATGAACCAAGTAGCCTTACCTTTGTCCTATAAAATAAATTCCATTTTTTTCATAAAACTAAAAAACTTGAGATTATATTCACCAACCATTTCTCTAAAAAATTTCAATTGACTCCTTTTACATTCTGTAATTTTAAGGGTATTTACATTCCTTTTACAAAAGAACTCCAAGGCATGTCATGTCAAATCCCCTACAAGTTTTCACTTCTTCACATCATTTGATGTTATCCCTTTTACAATCCATTTCATGTTCAAGTTTTGAAGACACATCATCCAACATTAAACATATAAACATACCTACATGAAGTGTCATAGTTGGTAGGTTAGTAGTTACCACTATAAATGTTTGAATGCTATAAATTATGTCTGGTGGTGACTACACACTAGTTGTTACACTATTAAATGACTACATAGTGTTCACTAAAACTATATGTTGTTGTGCACTAATATTTTTAGGAGTAATAAGAAATACTACTTCTTGTAAATTCTTTCTTTCTAATGCCTACTTGGTTTATACACTGAGTCTTCCAAACTTATTAGTAAAAGAATCAAACCAACTTGAATCAACTTCTCTCTATATACTTTTTCTAAATTATATAAATAAAGTGGGATTAGGGGATGCATACCCTTGAAATTAGTTATGTTTATTTCTAAATTCTAGCTTCGAACTTGAACCTACAATATTAATACCTTCTATTTTATCATTTTCCCACTAACTTTCCTTCCTAGTTCTAGCTAAAACACTTCCCATAAATATGATCTACCTCTACTTCGTAACTGATCTACCATAACATCACCACTTCCAGCATCCTCTTTCTCATATTCTTCATACCCTCTTATTTTATCAATTTTCACATCTTCTCTTAGCAACCTCTCTTCTCTAGCATATTTTTCTTATCTATCTTCATCTCTAGTAATTTCTTCTCTACTTCTAGTCCTACTCATAGGTACTTCAAGGTCATTTGTCTTATTCCACCTTATTTTTTTTTATCATAGTTACCTTTCAATTCCTAAAATTTATTATCACTTTGAGTATTTTCACCTTCCATTTTTTGGGATTGGCTTCAAGTTTATTTTACTCTACTCTTTGTCATCCACTTTCTCTTGTGTGTAACCCCATGGTACTCAAAGTGACTAATCTTTGTTGGATGGAGTAGGCACCATGGCATTTCATATAACTAACATCTTGATAAATAGAGGTAGTTATTGTGAAAAAATTGATTCCTTGAACAAATCAGTCTTGTGTAGTCTAAAAATCTATGTATTTTGGTATTATAAATTTGGTAATATAGCCATTGATTATAGTCTTTGTCTAATAATCTACTACTTGAGACCAATCAGTATCTAGGTTACACATTATTTCCATTTTTTCCTCAGTTCAAACTATAGATTTTGTTCTTCTCATACTAATATAATAATATTCTAATCTAGCTATCCATATAGCTAATAGTCTAGGCAATTTGCACCAAAAAATTTCATATATTTCACCATAGAGGTGTTCTTGGATAATATCCTCTACAATTTTTCCAACTCTCTATGTTTATTCCTCAAAAAATTTATGGATTATCTCATCTATCCATATTTATATATTTCTCTACCCTGACAACCATCTCAACATATTTCATCCTAATAGGCTCCACGCTCACTGCATCATTATTAACAGAGGTTCTTGGAAATAATATTGAACATGTTAATTATAGGGATAACTTGTGTAGTGGAGAGTAGCTTATGTAGTGAAGAGTACCAATATGTGAAGAAGAGATGAAAATATTATAAACCATATGGGATGTACAAAAATGCATTGAATAGTAAGATGAAACATATACAAATAAAAATCAAACCATAACTAGTATCACATTTAATAATGGGTTAAAGTAAAATAAAATACTCAGTGTGTATAAACCATACATAAAATAAGATAAGTCAAACCATAAAAAATTATTCTATTAATCTCTATCAACACATTGAACCATATTCTATTACATCAAAGTGTTATATATAGTGTTTTACAATTATTTTGTCTATTCACATTCCAATCTTTCAAGATACAAAAGGAAAGAATATTTGCATTATTATATTGTTTGATTAGGATTACAAGGTTGAATACATATAAAAGTTTATACAAAATACAAAATCATACACTTCACACATGTGTCCATCTAATATACTTCATAGTTTTACCAAGCTCCATTCTTCATCCAACACATTTCCCCTTGACCCCACCTTATACTATGACAGGGAGTGCACCTAGGGTGCTACACCTGGACCCTAAAAGGGGCACTGCCCATTAACCACATAATGGGAACTACCATTTGACCCCACTAGGTATTGATTCCCCCAGACCCCCACATCATGGCCCCTCATTTAATAAAAAATTGTAGTGTAAAACCCATAATTTGTTTTAGTGTTTTTATTTGAGGCTTATTAGACTAACATTTTATTTGAGGAAAATTCATTGATATTTTTGTCTCAATTTATTTTACCTATCATTTTAAACTAACCACTTGTCTTGTAGGCCACATTTTCATACATTTTTATTTTTGTCTAACATCTTATCTTGCAAGTTTACCCTCAATATTTCCATTTTGAAACTACTAATCACTTACTTTTTAGGTCACCTATCAAATATATTTTTGCATATTGAAAACTATATTGCCTATATTTTATATATATCACACTTAATTAATCAGTTAATTTACTTTTTATCTATTTGTGTGTCACTCAAGGGATATATTGGTGTATTCTCTCCTCCCTGTATCCTAATAGTGAGTCTTAGAGTATCAAAAACTACTAACAAACCCTCCTATTTTTATTTTTTATTAGGAAAAATTGCATGAAAGTGATAATAATTCACCTTCCATAGTCTTAGGGGGATTATGATACTGGATTTCACCACCACAAATAAATTCACACTCTATGTTCTAAAGGAGTATAAAAATGAAGGACAACTATCATTATGCTAACTGGTTGACCCCATACCAGGCTTCCATGAAGGGAAAGAGTTAAATCTCTGACCCAAGCATTAGATAAGACCCTACACAAATTTGGTACCCATGTACCTAGTATATATCATGGATGCCTTTAGAGAGCATGTATATCCTAAAATAAGACCATCGATCATAACAAATGACTTACTATCAGAGTTAGTATCAACTTCCAAGTGACCATTAAGTGTAAATGGGATTGAGAGGATTTGGTATATTTTTCAATGGGTCACCAACTTACAACCTCACCTAAAAAGTTGTTAGAGGGTGTAGTCATTGATTTACATAAAGTCATATAGGGTGTTATCTAATGCTTGCATCCTAGTAGTGAGTCTCAAAGGATAAAAAACTACTAACAAACCCTCATATTTTTATTTATTAGGAGGTAAGATGACATGGAAGTGATAACCAAACACCTTTAATATTCCTATGTGGATTGTGACTATGGATTTCACCACCACACATAAATTCACACTCTATGTTCTGGAAGAGTATAAAAATCAAGGAAAACTATCATTAGGATAAGTGTTTGACTCTGTATAGGTCTTTCATGAAGGGAAATAGTTAACTCTCTGACCCAATCATTAGATAACACCATACATGAATTTAGGCCCCATGTACCTAGTGTATATCAGGGATACCCTTAAATATCCCATATAGCCCAAAGTAGGACCATTGGTCATAACATGCAACTTGATTTCAAAGTCAATATCAACTCCCAAGTGACTGTTAAATGTAAATGGGGTTGAGAGGGTTTTGGAGATTTTTTAATGGATCACCAACCTAAATCCTCACCTATAAAGCTATTAAAGGTTATAGTTATTGAGTTACACTCCTGAGTCAGTCACTAATTCTAGGTTTGTGGCTTGCTTATTTTATTATTTATTGTAGAGGCCTATATTTTTTGCATCCTTTAAATAAAACACATAAAATTATCCCCTAATCAAACATAGTCCCTAGGTCAAACATCATCCCTTATTTAAACATCATCTTATTCTCAATTATCATCTCATGACCCTATCTTATGATCTTGACTTGACTTTGTCCATTCATCATCCTAGTCTTCATCTCTTAGCCTAGTCCTCCCTAGTTGAAACACACTTCATCTACTAACTCCTTTTTCCTAAGTCATAACCTTGTCTTGACTTTGTTATTAATTTATTGTATCCCCTTAATGTATTCATTCACTATTATATCCATTTTTGACCTAGTGTTCAATCATACCCTGTTATTTTTAGTCTTACCATAATACTTTTCACATCCTTTATTTTAAGTCTAATCTCATCCTAGCCTACCTTCATATCCTTGTCACACCTCATCACTCACCATGATCTTGCTTTTTTATTCATCCCCTCTTATTCCAACCTTGTCACATTATCTTCATCTTGTTTAGAATTGTCCAAAATGTTGAGACATTCCCTCTTGTCACCTAGTCAAATCCATCCCCTAGATTTACTTTCATCTTCCATTTATTTTTGAAAACTAATCATAATATATCACTCTATTAAAATATATCCTTGGGTCACCTTAATAAAAACCATATCACTCATCTTAACTTTATCTTATCTAGTCACCTTATCCATTATATATATCATTGAACCTAGTCATAGTCCAACCTATCATCTTTATCAATGTTAGTCATCCTATCAAGTCTATAGTTATACACTAGCCTTCAATGAAATTGGAAAACAAATCCTTCTACATTAGGGTCCTTATTATTAGCTTGCTTGTGTTCAATCAAGTTTGAAACCAATATTATCATACTCTTATCCTAATCCAATCTCATCATCATCATCTAATCCTTATTAAGTTGATTATCTTAGTATTGATCTAATATTAATCCAATCAATCCCTAGTCAAAATTAGTCTCTTTGTCTAGTCTATCCCCTCATCAAGTCCAATAGCTTGTCATAGCTCATTCAGTTGAATCTAGTCTAAATCATCAAAAGTCTAGCTCACAACGTAAGTTTTTCTACTTCATCCTCATCTCACATCACATCATATCAATGTTAGATCAAACTTGAATATTATACTAAATCAAATATTTCTCCAAAAAAATCCATACAACCCATCTTCATCCCTTAATCTTTCCATTCAATCCCCCCACACCTATCGATTGGGGTTGATAAACCACATCATCCATAATTTCTCCTATCATGGCATCCAAAACAAATTTGGTCAATACCCTAATTAAGCAATATCTCATGGCCAATAAGGATGTACTCCTTTCTCACCTACTTGAGATAAGCACCCTATGTTCTATAGGATTCGATCCCATATACCTAACATTGCATCCAATCTCCACCTATCCACATTAGTCTACTCCTAGCCCCCATCACAACATATCATAGTTAAGTTATTTGTCTACCAATCATATCCAGTCATCTACCCCTTATTCTATTAGTAAAAGGAATACAATTATGGCCACCTCATCTACTACTAGTCTTCCCACCCAATCACAATGATAACCATTTGATCTAAATTCCAATGCTTCCACATCTAATTCAAGAATTGAAGATAGACCCTATACTCCTCTTTATATATCCCTATAAGCCCTCTTCCAACAAATTATTGTTACTAACATGATGATTTATCCATCCATATGACATCTTAATCTTGTCAATCCTAATCCCTCTTAATATAAATCTAGCCAATACTATGTATATCAATGAACCTAGGAACATACCATTAATTGATGTAATTTCAAATAAAATATGTTCAAGACC
Organism: Torreya grandis; assembly: GCA_037957365.1. Classification (NCBI taxonomy): domain Eukaryota; kingdom Viridiplantae; phylum Streptophyta; class Pinopsida; order Cupressales; family Taxaceae; genus Torreya; species Torreya grandis. Next base: position 1,254,303 of record JARHVA010005065.1, on the reverse strand, counting down.
TCATTGACTATAGTGACATTGAAATCAAGAATGAATCAAATGGGTCTATATCTAAAGGTAAATAAGAAGAGGTATTCCAACATTCCATTCCTAATCATGATCAAGCCCTTCCTTTTCTAGGCTAAGGACAAGACACCACATCCATATTCCATGGTCCTCCTCTTCGATAAATCCTCCATCAAATATGAGTCTATTCCCCATGAACCTAGCCTTCCCTTCTCTAGTGAGTCTTTATTACATGGACCTATCTTTGGAAAATCCATTGTCCCTCCATTATATTACTTTAACCCATCGTATCAAATACCCCACATTGAGTTATCACTTACAGATAATGAATCTTCTACTAGCAACATTGCATCTTGTACATCAAAGTTAGTATTTGAGTCAACACTAGTTTTATCTACATCAAGATCATGTTTAACACTAGTTTTAGAATTATATTCCTCATCAAAAACATCATCCCCCATATATATTGTATCTCATGATGACATATTCCCATTTGATGATACCTCCAATTTAGATGTGAACCAATCACAAGGCATATCTTTTGATCCTAGTCAATATGATGAAATCATAATAGAGTTAATACAAGCCTTATCTATCAAAGATAGTCAGAGTGGATCTAATCCTACATCAGACGTGTGTTTTATAACTAATCTTAGTTATCTTTTTAATGATCTTGAGAATATTTTATTTGATGTTGAATCTGGGTCACTTAGGAACCCCCATAAGGAAAATGCTTCCCCATCACCAATCATTGACATCATCCTACCATCTCCCCTACCTTCATCCATCATAAATATTTTTCTTCCAATGAATGGTAATTTAATCACCTCCATAATAAGGACAAATAGGAGAATACATCATTGGACTCTTCCCTGAGTAATATAACATGTGTCATAAATATAAAGGTTTAAGATCATATTCAAAAAGTCATAAATTATGATCAAATCATCTTTGATCCAATAAGTCAAAATCAAGGAAATTCAAATCATCAGCCTAATTAACAAGTGTCTTCCCCTAGTGAAACCCTCTTTGAAGAACTAGGGACCATCAAAGTTAAAATATTAATCATCTATCAAGTCAAAAATCTAATTCCTATAGTGAAGCCCAAAATCAGCCACTACAGGAAAGTCAAAGACCAATCCAATTCAAAGATCAACTCCTTTCCAAGAGAAGTATTAAGATGGCCAATAATTGTTCAAATAATTAAATAAAAGATAAATTTCAAAGTTAAAGTGTCTTAGATCTCTTGCAACCTTTTGTCATATGGCACCAATCAAATACAAAATGTCCATAATCTCCAACAATGTGTGTGAATGCTATTCCTAATCCTCAAACATCCATAACACTTCCCTATTGTGTTCCAATCATCCATTAGAGTTATATACATCACCATCAAATCAAAACCATAAACCCATCCATTTTACACCTCACAAACCTAGGAAACATTGTCTCTTATAGGGGTGATGAACAAACATGGTCTAGATGTCTAGAGGGGTCTCAATCAAGAATAAATTAAGGTCACAAGGACATTAATGAATCTCTCATTGACAACATTATCATATTATCACACATATCTATAATAGGTGTTGGATAAAGATCATGAAATTGTAAAAATTCTTGCATCTCACACCCATATCTAATAAATTGAGATGCTAAAATTCAAAAAAGTCAAAAGAAAATCATTTATCTAATGGTGAAAACTAGTATTATGGTGCCTTGGGTAAGTACCATGATGAAAAATGATTTCCAGCATCATGTTAAAATAATATATTATTTGCATTGTACCTCAAAACATAGGGGTAAAATCCTTCCCTTATCAATCTCATCCATGTCATATCCCTCTATCCATTGTTCCTATCCATCATTTATCATGATATCTTGCATCATATTATTTCAATCCTTTCTTCTAATTTTGAAATTCATAAGGATGTGGAATATATCTTTGAGAAATGTTCTATAATCATCTTGGCATATCCTCCAATGGACACTCATGGAACTAAATATTTGATTCTTTCATAATGTGGTCATTGGTGATCCCTAGTCTATTATCCCTTGATCATCATCCCCTTTTTAGCATCTCCCTCATCCTTTTGTCATCCCATCCATTATTCCATCCATCCTTATCCTATTTTCTAGGCTTGATATTCTTCTTGATGTTTAAAATTGCACTTTGTTTTAGACACCAAGAATGGGAAGTTTCAAGATGTGGGACATGCGACTTGAAACAACCTCCAGATTTTTAAGAAGCTAGTCTCTTCTTTATATCAAGTGTTGGGGGAAAAGGGATGGGAATTTAAACAAAAATAAAAATGAAAAGAAAGAAAATCTAACTATGGTGATGCACCTGAATGTAATTCAACCTTAATCTGGATCATAGTGAAACTATATATAGGATTCATTTACATTTAAGAGAAAACAAGTGCATGATCCATGTAAAAGATTGAAATAATAGAAACAAAGGCTCATAGCATAGACTTCTTTTGCTAAAATATAAAAATGTCAACAGAGGCATAGGGTTCAATCTTCTAAATTGAATTTTCTGATCACATAAGAGGCACAAAAACACGTACAATTATGTAAACCTTCCAACTCAAGAAAATGAGACAAAAGCAAATGACATTCCTAATCATAGTTTTATAAAATCTATAGTCTAGACTACTTTTACAAATGACACAAATAATATCAACAAAGGCATAGGGTTTAATTTCTGTATTTGAATCTTCCAGTCATACAAAAGGTGTAGAAACATGTATAGTCATATAAACCTTTCAACTCAAGAAAATGAGACAAAAGCAAATGATATTACTTAGCCACAGCTCAAGAAAGTCTAAAACTTGTTACAATAATTCTATAATCAAAAATTCTCTCTTTCCATATCTTCTTCTCCATTTGATGATGATCCTTGCACTCCTCTTGATAGCCTTAGATCTCTCATTTCACCGCCTCCTTTCCCACACAACTATTTATTCTGCCTTTATCTCATAGGGGACAAATAGATGATGTTTTCAATGTTTGTAGGCCCCAAAAATCTACCAGGTAAACTACTTCATCTACTATAAATAACTCCCACTGAGTTTCCCTCCAGATTGTCTGCACATTCCCAAACTTATGTCCCAAATTTAACTCAAACTGAGCTGGAAGTGTCTATACAAGACCCTCTATTCTGTTGAAATAGAAGAGGACACTTAGTCAATTTCTTGAAAATCTACTTATTTCTTAGGAGACACCAGAGAATGACACTTGGCACTTTCTACAACTTTTAATGAAGACAGGCGGCACTTTTTGCTTTCCCTATATTCTTACTATATCTTGCTTAAGAATGTTCCACCTTTGACACCTGTCACAATCCAATTCTTTGATACTTAATGACTTAAAGAAATAATACTCACCACATTTCTTGCCTGAGAAACCTTTAAAAGGGGCATGGAGATAGGTGGCAAACTCTACCTCTCTTCAATAAATGACATGTGGCAATCTCTGCTACTTTTTGCTATGCTGTGGAAGTGTTCGAGATGCATGCTAGGCTCCTACAAATGGTGACACTTGGTAGCTTCTACAGATTTTAGAAATAAGACCCAAGACCCACCATAGTCTTTATTTTGTAATGAAACTTCGAAAAAGATCTTTCGAATGTCAACACATGGTGGCTTCTGCTACTTCTAAGAATAGAGTAGAAAAGGGCTCAGTTGATGACACTTGGCGGCCTTCGCTTGAACAGTTTGGTTACACTTTACTTTCCCTCTAAAAGGGATCTTGTCCTTTGGTCTTTTGGATGCTCCTTTGATCTTTTGGATGCTCCTTTGAATCAAAAATGGTTTAATGGTTTAACAGTTCAACAATGTGCACCGTTTACACATAATTATAGGTATTAAGCCAAAAATATTAAACCAAGGCATTGAACCACCTTATTTAACTAAGGCATTAAACTGCTTTATTTTAGATACCGACACATGGTGACTTCTTCTTTCTTTTACAAAAACAATCCAGAGCCTTCTGTGATTGCCACTTGGCACTTTCTGCCTCATCCTGATACTTAGCTTGTTGAAGACCTTCGCTAAAAAATAAATGGAATGCGGGTGCCGATATGAAACATAGATGTTGACACGTAGTGATTTCCACTAAGTTAATATTGAACATGTGGCACGTCTTGACCAACTTGTAGGAAAAATGAAAGGTGCCTCAGACGATGCCACTTGGTAGCTTTTGCTTGATTTCAACACTTAGCTAAAAATTGAAACAAATAAATCAAATGGGAAATAGAACCTGTGTTATATTTTTGAACCTTGCCATCAAAGACCAAGGTATGTAGGAACAAAATTTATAGTGCATGACTAAAAATCAAAATGCAGTATAGAGTAAAAATTTTACTCTATAGTTATTGGTGACCCCAAGGGCTTTTGAGCCTAGTAAAAAAGAAACCACACTCCCGTTAGATTAAAATTGAAAAATTTTATAGCTTCAACAATGTTGTCTAGTAGGTGGACCACTCATGGTCAGATAACCCTTGCTTGTTCTATAATTCACTGAAGGCTAAATCAAGGTTAATAATATCCTTGTGCAAAAATTTTTGCAAAATCTGAACTGTAGCCTTCAATTTGAATTTGAGCTGGGAAACAAGAACTAGAATAGCTTCTACTTCTGAGACTAAGGAATCATCCCGTAAGTTCTAAAAAACTATTTGATCATTCTATTTGGCAAGCAACAATGGTTCAATTTGATCAACCATTAGCACCGTGTTATCATCAGGAAATGGATAAGGAAGACCTAATCACACTAGATCTTCAATATACTGCTTCATTTCATTGATGCCTTCTTTCATGATTTCGAGGAGCTCTCTACAACTATTAGCTATGGAATTGCAATTGAGAACCTCATTGACTCTCTTTGCGGTGACAATTCTATCAGTGATTCCTGTGACTACCAATGTCACATCTGAAGTGTCATAGAGCTTTTGCAGCAATGTTTAAGAGTCTGTTACTCTATCAAAAACTATAGTCAAAGTGTTCTTCACTAAATCCCCCACCTTTTCACACAATTCCTATGCATTTAACAAGAAGGTGAGAGAAGGCCTGAGCTGAATAATCTCTGAGGAGACTCTTTTCCACATGGATTTGTAGAGCTCCTTTACTAGTTTCATCAATCCAACATTGCTTGGCATATTAGCTAGCTCTAGTGTCAGTTGTGCCACTTTTTGTTGCTCCACTTAGAACTGGGCTTGAATGGCCACAGTATTATCTTGTTTGGTTAGTAGCTTCTGTTGCCATTCTACTTTTTCCCACCTCAAGGCCCCACCATAGCCTTTATCTGCATGAGCTCTACCTTTAAAGAATCATTTTGGGCCTAGACTACTCGATGAATCTCAAGAGAAATAGTCTCTTGTAACTATTTATTCAAATTTGTTATTTCATTGTCCTTTCTATTGATTTCTATGGTCAAACTATTACAATTTGCCTTCTCTTTGGCCAAATCAGCCTCCATCTTCTGTAGCCTCCTCAATGTCTTCAAATAGTCTTCAGTGACTATAAAAGTGGATTCAGTCAATAGCTCAATTCTATCCTAGGGTCTAAAAAGGGACATGTCGATGGCCACAACATTCATCGTGTAATCTTTCAGCTGCATCTGCTCTATTGGCTTTATTACATTTGGTGATAAATGAGTCACTGTCAATTGCTATTAGATGGGGTCAAATTATGACCACAAATGAGGTGTAGCCAAAGTTTTATTCTCCTTGATCTTCTTCTTCTCCCTTCAAGCTTCCCTTGCCTTCTTACCAGCATCTGCTTGGGTTTGGAAGGTGGGAGGAGAGGTAATGTGCCCACCCACAAAAGGATGTCCCTGTGGTAAACTATATTGAATAGCCAATTGTTGGCTATGGGCAATTTGAGGGAAAGGTTTCTTAGGAGTAGAAGGGGAGAAATAGGGTAATGTTAAGCCCTGAGGTGGCACTGATGGGATGAAGTGAGAAATGGGAGAGGCAAAAGTGACAGGGGAAAAAATAGGCTGAGAAGGAGAGGGAGGAGTAGTACTTACTTGAGGACCAATTATAGTACCCTATAATTGGCACTGTGAGGTGTTCGTCTTTCTCTGAATCTAATTGAAATTACACCCTCTTCTATTTCTTGGGTGTCTCTTCTTTTGGTTGTATTTTTGCTCCTTTTAATGAGGCTTGTGACTCCTGGCTTGACCCGGCCCTAGCTTCTTATCCTTCACCTAGTGTAGGCAAATTTCCTATCTCTAGGCTAGATGTAGGGGAGATATGACACTCATCCCATAGTTCTTCCCATCTTTCATATGTGTCTACATTCTCAAAAGAATGGGTTGTTTGACAAATTTCTTGCCTATACTTCCAATAGGCCTCTATCTTCTCAGTATCCCAATATTTATTCTTTAATGCTTTCTTTAAGCCAAAAGTCATTCTGACTTCAGGATCATACTCTCTCTACTTAACATAAAATGTCTCCCATGGCCTATTCTATGGAAGTGGCAAGTCTATTAACTCAACATAAAATCTAGGATTGTCTTCCCTAGGATTTTTCCTAGTTTCCCAAAAAGGGAGACCTTCATGCAAAATTCTAGTTGCAACCCTATGAGTCCTTACCCAGGAGGCTATGAAATCATTTGGGTCATAAACCCATTTTTATTCTACTAGAAGGAAACCTAGAAAGGCTAGCTTTCTGAGCAACACAAATTTTGCATCTCTGGTTTCCAAAACCATGCTTGGCATCCACGAAAGATCATACATTTTTCTTTTTCTCTTCTCAGAACCAAATTCATTATCAACTATGGATATTTGTTTGGTGACCTTGAGGAATGTTATCCTAAGAGTCAAAACCTTTAGTAGCAATATTGGTTCTCCACAAAAACCATGGAATCTTATAATGGTATGGTGTGATCCAAAATAGAAATCACAAGGGATTGGGCAACTAACAAGAATATTTGAAACACTGGGGAATAATCTATTCATAATTGGTTCAAGATTGAGATAACAAAGGGCAGGAGTGAAAAATAATTCCTAGAACTCATACGGGTCACTAGTCTTTGACAAAATGTGTGTCAATGCAGACACAGGAATGGTCCTTTGGAGATCAAAATTTGGGTCATACATGTTAAGATGCATATGTTGGGCAAAGAGATCAGAGTTATGGAAAAGCATGAGGTGGAACAAATAGGAAGAATACCTGAACATTCCTTTTGATCTGAAATGAGCCAATTGTTCTACCATCGAGAATGCAATTTGTTTTGAGAAGTCGAGCTGATATTCCCAGGTTTTGTCAACAATCTTTAGCCTAAAAAGGATAGCCATTTATTCTGCATATGCTTCCATATCATCTTTCATGCCAAAGATGAGAGCCATCATAGACAATGCATCTTAGCTAGCCTTTATGAATTGAGTTCTTGGTGCAGGGAGTGTGGGTATCGTAGTATCATCATCACCCATTTGTAACTCAGATCTCAAGAACCTTATTTGAGTGTTGATATTGGCCCACGTCCTTTGCATCTTAGCCACAATGGGAAATGTGGTTTTACTATCATGATGTAGGGCTAACATATCCCTGATAGCTTGTGGTGTGATTTGCACTATGAATGGGCCTCGTTGAATGGTGTCTGAAGGTGCATGAAGCCAATTTGCACATAATTCAACTAGGTTAAGGCATGAATGCACATCTGGAATAATGAACTGAGCTAGTTGTGAGGTCCATATCCTCATGGTGAATGTTTCAAATTGCCCTACTCTGGCCCTTTTTAGACACCTTTGATGTGCCCCCTCTCTAAGATTTTTGCTATTGGCTTTCTGAAGAATTAGATCCATTATGCCATTTGCATAATCCTTTGTCTTCACTGAATCACTTGTTGGGATAGCTTCAAGAAACCTGGTCCTTGGATAGGCCTTCAATGGTTGTGCGGTAGCTAAAGCATATGATTTACTTTTAAGAAACCTATCAAGGGATTCATACATCCCAGCTCCTTTTTGTGAAGATTGTGCCCCCTCCATCTTTGTATCTTCTCTATGGTAACTTGTATGAATCTTTGCAAAATAGAGATGCTTTCGCTGAAGCAATTTGCTAAGCACAGAAATGCAAGTAGTAGGATATTTTTCACACAAGTGTAAGAATGTTTGAGAAATTTTAAACTTTAACTCTTTCTAAGAGCTATTTATTAACCTATCAAGTCTCAAAATGGCATTAAACTCAGATAACCGTTAGCAAATCCTACTCAATCTTCCTGAAATAGTGAGATAAACATGTTATGCAAGTGGAAACACAAGGTACATTAGATATTTCTAAAGATTTGGGGAAACATTCAATGTGTTGAGGATTTGAAGAATTTGAAAACTTTCTAAACCGTTGACAATGTGATCAAAGAAAACTTATTTAAAAGAAAAGAGGGAAAACAACAATGGGAAAACAAAGCAAGAAAATAGAAAAAATAAATGGAAAGGGAAAATACCTATCTACATTAATGAAGCATCTTTATCTCCCTCCTGGATCAAAAGTAGAATTTCTAAATTTTCTCTCACTATAAGCCACCTTATGTTGCCATACAAGTGATCGAATTGGGTATGGCTTTGGTGAATTGCCTTCGGTGTATGCCTCATTAATTTGCCTATATTCAAGTGAGTCTGAGTTAAACATGCCTTTGACATATATAGACTCTTCTTATTCTTGGAAGCTCATCAAATATCTGCTCTTAATATTGGCATGTCTTACCAGGAAATCAATTAATGAATTAATTCCTTCTGCTTCAAACTCTAGTTCTACTGCATGACCATCCTCCTTAATAACTTCAAAATTACCAATATTTTGAAAGGAAAATTCTAAAAGTTTGCAATAATTTTGTGCATGCAATTGAGGCTCAATGTCATTCTACTTATCTATAACTGGTTCACAGCTATCTTGAAAAATGATATAACCAGACTCAATGATTTTAAGCAAATCATTTAAATCATGGTCTAGGAATTGTCCATGCTCTTCCTCATCATCTTGAAAAGTAAGAATAAAGTCAGAGATTATTTCTTCTTCATCAGGGGTCAAAATATATTCCTGTGATTTCTCACTAGGAATCTAAAATTCATAAGAGACTCGAGGATTAATAGAAGAGGTATCTTTTGACTTTTCTTCCTCCAGAACATTTGAAATTCTATGATCCTCATCAAGTATAATGTAAGTGCCCAGACCAATGGAGTCATAATTTACTAATGGGTCACTTTTCATCATAGTTAATAAATGATCATTTTCTTCTTCTCGATTATACCTAGTCCATTCACCTAGTTCTTCGACAAAGACCTTCTCTTCTTTATTCATCATGGCATGGGCTGCCTCTAACTTTGTAGTGGGCTCATTAGTGATGTGATCTTTATGTAATGGTTCAGACAATATCTTCATCTTTGAACCATATTGGGTTCTTAAAATGAGATGAGACCAATCAAGGGACATATATCCCCCTATTTTGGCTGTAAAGTCTCTTGACAAACATAAGCTAAAAATAGGAGGTATATCTATCACTACTACATCTTGATTTACAATTATATTTGGATAAGCTTATAATTTTAATTGGAGTTGTTTGATTCTCCCTATGGTTTGTACTATTTTACCATCTAGCTACATAACTCCTTTTGTAAGGGGTTCATATTTTATTTTCAAAGCATCAGCTATTTGCTTGGGCATCACTGTAGTACTAGCTCCTGAATCTATCAATGCATTATGCAAGAGTTTATTTCCAACTATCAGAGTCAAATAGAAAGGCTCTAGTTTGGATTTACTTACTTGTGTTGCATAGTTCACAAAGGCTATTGTCTTTAGAGGAACTATATCTTTGAGCTTTTCTTTTCCAATAGGTCCTTCTTTGGTAATAGTACCTTTGGGCACTGCTTGGCCTTACAGAGCTTCTTTTAGTAGTTTCTTTTATTTAGGAATAGCCAATATATCCCATATTGATACATGTGTTGGAGTCTTCTTCAATTGATCCACTACATTTATTAGTCCCAAAGATTGAGTTCTTTGAACATAAGGATATCTTGTTTTTTCTTGAATTTGGGCAGGAGTCCCTTGATTTTGCACCGGCTGAGGCACTTCTTGTCTGACAGTAGTGTTTATTTGTCCTTGAAATGGAGGATTATTCATGACTTGACCATTTACAATCTCAGGATATTCCACCATTCTCCTCTTTGATCTGGTGTAATAATTAGATTGCACCACTGGTCTTTGGGAGGTAGATGCTTCATTCAAGAAAACTGATTCTTCATCTTCAACCCATGAGAACAAGGCATGTTTTAGGGCTATTTATTCTTCTTATTTCAAGGAAATTCCTTGCATATGAGCCACTAAGACTAAATTCTACATACCAGGAGACTGGTAGGCTTGATTGTCACTGGAACTTGTGAACTGACCATCCATTCTTCTTTGCTCTGCCACCCTTTATTATATATTACCCCTAGGACAATATCTAGGTGTATGAGCATTATTGCAAGGGAAAAACCAAGAATTAGTATCATCCACATAATTATTTTGCCCTGGAACCATCTCTCTATTTGGGTTGGGAGGAATAGACTATGAGGGTGTGGGGACTACAACCAATTGATTCGTTGGCTGATGGTTAGTTTGTCTTGGAGAACCCTGATATTGGTTTGGTTGGGATGAAAATCTATTTCCTTGATAGCCTTGATAAGGAGGCTTGGAGAAAGTATTTTGTTGTCTTTCTATATTCTTGATGTCATCCATCTCAGATGATTGAGTAGAGATAGGTTCTTTCATAGATGGTTGAGGGTAAGTGTACATAGACACAGGTGGGCTTACAAATTTAGGAACTTCTTGAGTTAATGGCAAGGAAATTTCTAGGAACATGGGCATGGGAGGCCTTGGAGGTAGTTTTCCAGCATCTATTAAATGATTCTTAGCTCTGACCGCATATTCATAAGCATCTAGCAAAGTGTGTCCTCCAAGTGACTGAATCATAACAGATATCTCTGAATTCAAAGCCTTGAGATAAAACACTATGGCCATACCTGGTAATGGTCTAGCTATAGTAGGGATTTTGTCCCAAGTCTTTTGAAATCTAGAGTTGAAGTCAGTCATGGCTTCATGTGGTCCCCTTTGAATGGTGATTAACTGTTGTAACAAAGAAGACTTATCACCCTTCTCTACAAATCTTTCAAATAACATATCTCCTAGTTGATCCCATGTAGATATGGTATTTGGGGTCAAATACTGATACCATTCTAGAGCCTTCCCTTTAAAAGAAGCTGCTAATAATCTTATGGCCACATTTTGCTATGTGACAACATGTATAGCATAGACATCTGATACATCTTGAAGATGTTCTACAGGTGTTTTAGAGTCCTACCCACTAAATTTGGGTAGAGCTTTTAGGGCATTACTGGGATAGGATTTCAAATGGCTGGTGGTGTTGGGAGGATTAAGGGACTACTAGTGTTCCAACTTGAATAATTTCTTGGGGATATAGGGGCTCCCATATTTAGTATTGGTATAAACTGGTTAGCTCTTCTCCTTAGACTTGTTACCAAAGGTGGCAAAAGAATACCTAGATTTGTAGTAGATTGTGATATGGTGACTGGTCCATAGCTCTGACTCCTTATAGCTCTCTGGTTCATACGATCTTGAAAGAAACTTCAAGACTGGTCCCACTAGGCATGCCAAAAATTGTGCTTTGTTTTAGACACCAACAATGAGAAGTTTCAAGATGTGGGACATGCGACTTGAAACAACCTCCAAATTTTTAAGAAGCTGGTATCTTATTTATATCAAGTATTGGGGAAAAGGGATGGGAATTTAAATAGAAATGCAAATGCAAATAAATAAAATCTAATTATGGCAATGTGCCTAAATGTAATTTGACCTTAATCTTGAGCACAGTGAATCTATATGTAGGATTCATTTACATTTAAGAGCAAACAAGTGCATGATCCATGTAAAAGATTGAAATAATAGAAATAGAGGCTCACAGCATAGACTTCTTTTGCTGAAATATAAAAATGTCAACAAAGGCATAGGGTTGAATCTTCTTAATTGAATTTTCTGATCACACAAGAGGCATAAAAACATGTATAGTTATGTAAACCTCCCAACTCAAGAAAATGAGACAAAAGTAATGACATTCCTAATCACAGTTCTATAAAATCTACAGTCTAGACTAGTTTTGAAAATGACACAAATAATATCAACAAAGGCATAGGGTTCAATTTCCTTATTTGAATCTTCCAGTCATACAAAAGGCACAGAAATATGTACAGTCATATAAACCTTTCAACTCAAGAAAATGAGACAAAAGCAAATGATATTACTTAGCCACAGCTCTAGAAAGTCTAAAACTTGTTACAATAATTCTATATTCAAAAATTCTCTCTTTTCGTATCTTTTTCTCCATTTGATGGTGATCCCTGCACTTTATAACCTTAGATCTCTCATTCCACTGCTTCCTTTCCTATGCAACTGTCTATTCTAACTTTATCTCATAGGGGAAAAATAGACAGTGCTTTCAATGTTTTTAGGCCCCAAAAATCTACCAACTGAACTGCTTCATCTACTAGAAATAACTCTCGTTGAGTTTCCCTCCAGATTGTCAGTGTGTTCCCAAACTTACGACCCAAATTGAACTCAAACTGAGCTAGAAGTGTCTATACATGATCCTCTATTATGTTGAAATGGAAAAGGACACTTAGTTAATTTCCTAAAAGTCTGATTTCTTAGGAGACACTAGAGAATGACACTTGGCACTTTCTTCAACTTTTAACAAAGACATGCGGCACTTTCTACTTTCCCTATATTCTTACTATATCTTGCTTAGGAACATTCCGCCTTTGACACCTATTGCAATCCACTTCTTTGATACTTAACGACTTAAAGAAATAAGACTCACCACATTTCTTGCCAGAGCAACCTTTAAAAGGGGCATGGAGAGAGGTGGCAAACTCTGCCTCTCTTCAACAAATGACATGTGGCAATCTATGCTACTTTTTGCTATGTTGTGGAAGTGTTCAGGATGCATGCTAGGCTCCTACAAATGGTGACACTTGGCAACTTCCACAGACTTTAGAAATAAGACCCAGGACCCACCATAGTCTTTATTCAGTAATGAAACTTTGAAAAATATCTTTCAGATGTCGACACGTGGTGGCTTCCGCTACTTCTGAGAATAGAGTAGAAAGGGGCTCAGTTGATGACACTTGGCAGCCTCTACTTGAATGGTTTGGTTGTGCTTTACTTTCCCTCCAAAAGGGCACTTGTCCTTTGGTCTTTGGGATGCTCCTTTGATCTTTGGGATGCTCCTTTGAACTGAAAATGGTTCAACGGTTTAATGGTTCAACACTGCGCATTATTTACACATAACTCAAGGTATTGAACCAAGGTATTGAACTGCCTTATTTAACTAAGGCATTGAACTAATTTATTTTAGATGTTGACACGTGGTGACTTCTACTTTATTTTTAAAAAAAAATCTAGAGCCTTCCGTGATTGCCACTTGGCACTTTCCACCTCATCTTGATAGTTAGCTTGTTGAAGACCTTCACTGAAAAATAAATTGAACACGGGTGCCGATATGAAATGCAGATGTCGACATGTGGTGCTTTCCACTGAGTTGCTATTGAACATGTGGCACATCCTGACCAACCTGTAGGAAAAATGAAAGGTGCCTCAGAGGATGCCACTTGGCAGCTTTCACTTGATTTTGACACTTAGTCAAAAATTGAAACAAATGAATCAAGTGGGAAATAGAACCCATGTTCTGTTTCTAAACCTTGCCATCAAAGACCAAGGTATGTGGAAATAAAATTTGCAACGCATGACTGAAAATTGGAATGCAACGTAGATTAAAAATTTTACTCTATAATTCCCTTTGCTAGTAACCCCCATTTGTATAGTGTACATACATATTCTCAAAAGACCTAAAAAATAAAATATTCCAAAAAACCATAAAAATTATAAAATTCATAAAATCTAAAAGCACCTCAGTCATCTTATCATATGTCATTTTGTCCTATGTCCTAAATATCCCAATCATCCTATCTAATGTCTTGGCCATATTATCATCTTGTCTTGTCATATGTCCTAGTTTTATACATCAAATTCTTAGCACCATTATGTTGAAATTATCAATCTTACTCTAATTGCACTCAAATGCACAAATTTAGCCAAAATCACTTAAACATGATAAATGGTTTGAGCTTATCATATAAAAGTGTAGATTTAAGATAATGTATCCCTAAATGGGGCAATGCATTTTATGTGATTATTAACTTTTCTCAAATCAATTTGAGTCAAAATGATGATTTCACACTTGGATACTCTAGATCACTCTTTCCTACCAAAATCTCTGACACATGAATTGTGCATGTGTTATTTTGTTTTAATAACATCCTAAATGGGATGATGGTCCATATTTAACTAACATCATCCTTTAATTCCTCTTGAGTCAAATTATAACCCAATAATATGACTTTCTGGCTAGTTTGATTAATTGGGCACCAATTTCCAAAGAATTGTACTAAAATTTATTAAACTTACTTAGGCAAATTAAACCAAATTATGAGCTTAAGTAAGAATTACATGGAAGTTATTGAATATTTCTTTTTGGTAATTTATTCCTAAAATCTACATCATCTAATGATATGATTAATGGGGTGGCATCCATAATCTATAAATGCAACAAATATCAGGTTTATGGGCTCCCATGCCTCTTTAATGCCCCTTCCTTCCAAATATTTATGAGGGTATTTATGATTTGATCCTCTAAAATTGAATGAATTATTGGACACACATCTTGATCTAATTAAGGATGGTCTAAGTTCATTTTGATCAATTATAAAAATCTATAAATAGGACTCTCACTCACATTTTTGAGCTTAATTTATGTAAATTTATAATGCAAGATTCTCTCTACAAGTCTTATTTGTGTAGTTTGATAATGCTTTATTTGCAATAGGATAGCTTCATTTGATAGGCATAGCATTGATTTTCATATCATGAGCCTAGACTATACTTGGTGATCTTGAGATGATGGAGGAGAAAAACATCCATTGTTGACAAAGAAAAGAACTCCAAATCAAGGGGAAAATCATGTTTTGAGCCGTATATGGATGGTGGGATGCTCATGAGAAGGTAATATGTATTGTGATTTTTTTATTTGGTCTTTATTGTCATTTTCACACTGTGTTGAAAAGGTTGGCCTAGACTATTAGTTTTTATGCATTTTTATTGGAATTATTTACTAATGTTTGATCTAACCATCTTTATAATCCATCTATAAATCTTGGCATGCCTAGTGGGATTGCACCCCATGAATTTGCTCCTAAAGCTTCTACAATGATCCTACTAACCAATTACATGAAAAATCTTGGACTTTGGGACCAAAGTGGGTGAAAAACTTGAGCCAAAAGACATTTTTTAGAATTGGAGATTTTGCCACTATGAGTCTACAATTTTGTCTTCAGGACCACAATACCATAGTTTACACAACCATGATTTTCCATAATATTCATGATTTTAAATTTTAACTATGTTTCTAGTTTAATTGGTTTTTCTATGTGCATGAGTAAATTGTGATTTTACAAAACCGTGACTTTATAGTCATGATATTGTAAAACAAAAAAATTATAATAGCAATATTGCAATAATTTAGGTTGAGAATCATGATATTGTCAAACCACATGTGATTTTTCCTAACCGCTAGTGGTTAGGCAGACCATTTAGGGTTTGGCCACAATATTAAAACTCTTGAAGTTATAATGTTGCTCTGTAAGTTGCATTTTTTCCTAATAAAGTCATGATTTTTTGATTTTATGTTGTCTAACCCATAAATTACAATTTTGTATTAACTATTGTGATTTTTTAGAAGTTATGGTTTTGCACTATGTATCTATAGTTTTGCATTATGCAAACCTGAGAGAATGTTTTCCAAACTTGCTTATTTGTTCATCAATTATGCTTCAAGGTAGAAGGAAACCCTATAAATGTTATTGAAAGATTCATATGGAAAAGGAACATATATGAGCATGTTTAAATATGAGCCTTCCCTTTAGTGTTTAAAAGGAACTTAGATCATTTATTTGATTATTCTGTAAATTTTTTTCAAAGTATACACAAACTAAGGCCAAAGGGCCAAGAAATTCACTCAAAATTTCAATTTGGTGTTATAAAACTCAAAATTCACTTAAATTTCTAATTAACTAAAGTGTTTTTTATGTAAATCATCTATTTCTTGTTTGTTAGATTGTTTGAGAAAAATGAAAGGTGCACGTATGCTCTCCCCCCATCCCCTATAAGGAACTTGGGTGACCATAATCACCTTTTCATTATGATTGTGCCTTTATCTAGGGCATGAAAATGAATTTGTCTAGGCTCTCCCCAAAACCTATATGGTTTGGGTGATACAAAAATAACCCTAAAGTGTTTTCACTTAGATCATTTTATTTCATGTAATTAGCTTGTGGAGGAGAGTTCATTGCCTCTTTACAAGTTCTTTAGGGAAGCTTTGACTTAGGGATTTATCTCTATACATTGACTTAAACACCTCTCCATGGGGTGGAGGGGTTGTATATAAATTAGGATCGCCTCACTCAAATGGTGGTTTAAGTGGTTAAACCATATCCATTAATGGCAAGCCTACTTGAAATGTATGATCAATCAGGACATTGCCTTACATTAAGCAATGACAAATGTAGTGGTTATGAAAAGGATAAGACCTTTTCACAACAAGCCAATTAACATAGATATAATTTACATGTTGCATCCCTTATGTTAGACACACTTGGGACCATCTAAATGATCATAAATTTTAAGTTTTAGACAACCCCACTTGCAATGGAGTAATGTTTATGTAAGGTACATTTGAAGGTCCATGTCATTGTATTATATCTTAGGATAAGGGGGGTTGTAAAATACCCTAATAATTATTGAGATTAGCTCCTGAAAAGGGGGGTGAATCATTATATAAAAATTTAAATTCAATTCTAAAACCCATTCATCATTCATTAATCTAATTTAGAAACATGAACATGAAAGCTTAAACATCTAAAGCATGAACAAGAGCATACATAATATGAAAACATCATTTATGTGGGAAACCCTCTAGGGGGAAAAAACCTAATCTCAATCCTAAAAAACAATGGAATATAGTTCTATAATTATAATAAAAACATGAGACTTTAGACCAGCTCCAACTGATCAAGGAGCATCCACCCCTCAATTTAGTCCAGCTCCAACTAGACCTTTAGCTAGCTCCAACTAGAAAGGAGGCTACAACCCCCTAAGTGATTAAGCCCCAACTAAAAAACATATAATTTGATTTACACCACTAATTTTATGTATTATACACTTGATGATGACCTTCTCTTGTTCTAACACCTGTAAAACTGATTCTCTTCTCAAGGTAGGTAGACATACCCCATTCGCTCAACCAAATCACCCTTTAGACTATTGGGTATAATGACTTATTAGCTCATGAATATAATAAAAAAAAGGAATGATCATATAAAACCTATTATGGTACTTAATGACCCATATTTTCTCCTTGACTGAGCTCTTCCCTTCACTTGAATACACTTTACTTTTGCATACATACAAATAGGCCAATTTAACCTTGTATATGTATCACTCCATCATATAACCCATATTGGTCAGACAATATAATTAAGATACTTGTTTTAATCTTATAAAATATCCTCATAAATTTCATCAATCCAACTCAAACACTCCATACATCATCTATACTTCAAAACAAGCTCAATCCTCCTTTAGATCTCAATTAGGCCTTATGCATTAGCCCTTATAGGTCATTCACCACATATGACCATATCCATGAATATTAGACATAAAAAATGATTCAAACACATAAAAAATACCTTAAATATACCATTTATCACTCCCAAATGTGTCTAAAAAATTTGGAACTCCAATTCATACCTTGAACCAAGCCTTTTAGACTACTTGCTAATAGGCCTAGAAACCCGAAAAACATAGTCATATAAAACTAAAGAATAAAAAATATTTTCTCAAATAAACACCTAAAAAATACATGGATAGGTCCTCCATGACTTAAAATAAACCTCCAAATCCAATTTTCACCTTCACATAGCTCACATAGGTCCAAACTAACTCAAATAATTGATTACTCAAACTGATTATGCAAACCAAAAAATTAGTCAAAGATATTTGACTACTCCAACCAAAATAGAGACAAATTATAAAGAAAAAATCCATATAATAAATATATGACACTTACATAATATCACCAGGCTCTCACTCACCTTAAACTCTATTTATAATATCTCAAACTAGCCTCTTCAAATAGGCCACTCCAAACTACCTACAAGCTCCAAAATCATGATGAACATGACATATAACACTTGTGTAGACACTTTATTAATATTCCAATGAATTAATTTGATCCTCAAACAAAATTATAACATTTACAATCACAAAATTCATATGCTTCAATGGCCACTTTTATACTATAAACTATTCTCACTGTCATGGGTTCCAATATCTTGTCTTACACAGACTAGTCATTTTATGAGTTCCTTATATCTATTTTATAAGAACCATAAAAATTTACACATAAGTTAAATATGAATTATATTTCTATAAATAATACCTAAACCATTTTTTCCATCCCTAAACACCTTAAATCAATCTTTAAATAGGTTCTCACTTTGACTTGCTTTTGTTCACTATTTACTCCATTTCCACTCTAGAGACTAATTAACTTAATTGACATAGATAATTGAAATATTTAATACTTATTTCCAAAAATACTCTATATAATTCAACAAAAATTCCTATCCTTAAAGCTCCAACAACTCTTATGCATTGACTCAGTCAATCCTACCTGTAGCACTAAAATATTTAGAAATAAGCATATTTCTATACCTTCTACTCACTGCCCTGGCACACCACTACCACTTGAAGATTCCCAAAGGAGTCCTATATAACTTAAAATAGTAAAAAAATTTAAACCAAAACATTATAGATCAATTCTATCAATATATCTCTAATCACTCCATTATTAGGGTTTATAAAGGATTTTTGACTAGTTTACATTTTTAACGAATGTTCATAAAGCTATGTCCCTCAATCCACTAAAAAATAATTGTAAAGTATTATTAGGTCCATATTCCACCTCTCCCAAAATTATCATGTCCCCATTCAAAGTTTACATGAACTAGTGAATATTGAAACTTTCCTCTCAAGCTCAAAATGCACCATTCGAGCCACCTTTGAAACACATGAATATTTTTTTTGAATTTATATCTCCTTATTTGACATCATATCTCATAAAAATGCTTTAAAAAAAAATTCATAAACATATTCCATGAAAAAACAAGCTTCATCAACCTAAAAACACTCTTTGATCCTTCATAAGGCCTCACAAGCCCACCTAGGCCAACTAGGCCAATGACCAAACTATCTTTCAAACTACTAGCCACCTCTTGAAAACCATATATCTAACTTCTCAACATCATATACATGTCCAAAATTCATATTCAAATCACAATAATCTCCTTATCATGATATAACTCTCAAAGTACTCAAAACCCCATACGCAACCACACATGGTCAAGCCCACAAGGCATAAGATGACTTGCACTCAACTTGAAGACCACTACAAGGGAATCTAATTGATATTTCAATCACATGGACATACCATGTAATTTATCTCCATTCTCCATGCCATCTACTCATGCTTCCATAAAACCAACTGCTCCCACAAGCTTTCACTAGCAACCAAGACTGAGCTAAGCACTAAGATCATGCATATTAGACCAAGAACACTCTCATGCCACATTTTCATCACCAATTCCACTTGAAATCAATGAAAAAACATCACTACCACCAACATCCCAATAATATCCCCTTTTGTTATTGATGGAAACACCTCCTTTACTCTCTCCCCCTTTGCCAAAATGACAAAGTGGACTCATCTATCAAAAAAGCTCTTCTATCTTTAATCAAGCAATTTAAGAACATAACCAATAGAAAATACCTTCTCTCTCATCATTTTAAGCTTAGAGCACACCAACTATCAGCAATAAATCACAAAGCAACCCTTGGACTAAGCTCCCTTCAAGAACCAACTCAAGTCATAGCTCTGAAAGACCTAAAAGATCCTTGGACCTGACCACTAGGAAAGCACACTACCTCCCCCTTAGACAACTACCACTTTATAAAAAAATAACTTAGCTCCCCCTTTGATAAACATTGAACTCAAACTTCTAAGTCTCCAAGAGACCTAGACAACACTGAAGCATACTTCTTTCCTAGATCCTTGGACCTGACACCAATTGCTTAGTAACAAACTTCCCCCTAAGAACTTTCTCCACTTTTAAGGCTCCCCTTTAATCGATACAACCCATGAATATATAAAATGCCTCTAATAATAGCTACTATTACTTTAAACAACAATAAGAGCACCATAACACTATGCAAGCTCACATACCTTTACACTTAAGGCACCTTGCATACCACCAAAAGCACTTCAAGTATATAACCATACCTGAATCATGTTTAAAATATACCAACCTATTCATTTGGAACCAAAAAATCCAACCTTATTTGGAAATATATCAAAAAATTGCTCAATTTCTCCACTAGGCCTACTTAGACCTCTTGTAGCTCTATTTATCCACTAAAGACCTCATAACTCTCTATGTGTGAAATTTAAAATAATGAAATTCCATATATAAATTCCATTTCCATGTCCCCATATAAATTACAATAATGAGATCCCAACTCATCCTCATTATCACACTTCCTTCTTTAGCCTACTAGCCAATTAGGCCTCCTCGAAGACCAAAAATTGAATAACTTGAAAAATTCTTACCTTTAGACCAATATAAAAGTTTTTCTAGCTACCCATTTGTACCATTTATCTTATTTTAATCTTCCAACCTCCAAATCCAAAGATAGACCACTTTTTCAATCATGCCTAAATGGCTAGGCCTTTAAAGTAAACCTTAGTCAAAGGTCAACCTCTGATCAATGTAGACACCTAATCTAGATACCACACCTAAAGACCATAAAAAATCACTTCCATGCCAAATTTAAATCCTCCACACCTTTGGTAACCATGAACTCCTTCAACTTGGTTTTGACTTTCTCCTCCTTTGATCAAAATAGGGTCAACACTAAGCATATAAAATTCAAAAACTTTCTTTCAAAACACCTTTGATGTATGAATCCACCTAAAAAACACCACATTGAGGTGTAAAAATATTCCTAAGTAGATAAATATTCTGAACACTCACCCAATCTCATAGACTTATGTAAGAACCACCAATCTAGACCTATAGAGCCATCACACTCAACTAGCACCATAATCAAAGGATTAAAGTCATACCTGAGAACCTCTTAGTCAACATAAACCCTTATCTCCTACTTAGTCAATCCAAAACCAAATTGAATCATCTTTATCCAACATTTTATCTTCAAAAAAACACCAAAAAAACACATTGAGCACACTCTAGGCAATCATCACTGCCAAAACTAGTCAACTCTAACTTTTGACCACAAAAATCATATCTGTAGTCATCAAGAACTTAGACCACCTGGGATTGAATCATGTAATTCTTATACATGCTTCCATACGATCCATTATATCATCCTTCCTCAAATAAACACCCATACTAAGTATCTAAAAATGATTAAAATATATTTTTTAGGACCAACAGACTTGAACATACCTTTTGAACAACATTCTTGCTTCTTCAATTATAGGAGTCTCTTATGAAGCATAGAAAGAGAACTCCAATCCCTTGTTTCTCATATAAAAAAGTACTTCATACTAATTCATGACCTTTGAGGTCATTTAGAAACTCAAGAAGCATCCAATCACTAAAGCATTCATTCTTTAGATATGGAAACTAAGACACAACATAAAGGAGTCTCCAAATAGCAATCTTCTTCAAGTAAACAACTTTCAAGTCATGTTAAAGTACATGACCGATTATAGGGCTATAAAAGTCCTAAGCACCATAAAATTTCACTTGAGTAATCATTACATAACATCCTCAAGACCATCAAAGCATATAAAACTCCACCAAGTACCATGAACACCCTTCAAGGACATCTGAACCTTCAAGACATTATGAAGTCACCATAACATCCATTCTACTGTTATGAATCTTGCTTCTTACACATCATCTTGAGATATTTATTCAAATCTAATATCAAATGATCAATATGATTTTTCATAGAGAATCTACAAATTCCATATTACCTTGAGAACACTATCATACACTTTGATCAGTCACTTTGAGAGTCTAAGGTCACTATTGAACTAAGCAAGTCACACTAGCCTGTGAATCAAGGGACATTGAGACACAGTCAACTTTCATGGGGTTTTTATTGAAAAAAACACTCTTACATATATCTCTTAATGGACTTGACCTTTTCATATACTATGTTTCCATTTTCTATGAGTCTTCTCCATGCATAGGTATCCATAAACCATTCACTTTCACTTAGAAAACTTCATTGACTATCATACCTTATTTAGAAATTAAGAAGGCCTAATTCCAATTACCCTTATTTGATTCAATGAAAAACTAATGAACCAATATGGTCCATAAATTCCTTAACAATGACTTACTCCTATCAAAATACACTGATAACAACGTTTAATAGATCTCACCATGCTTAAAAGCCCTCAAATCACTTGCATATATTATCCATGCATCATTAGGCTATCTTTCTCCTTCAATTACAAAACTTTGCCTTTCAAGACACCTACACATATTTTTACTTATCATTTTTGATAAACAAGAGAACATTTTCAATAATCCCTACCATACAACTTAGGTTTGATCTTAGATTTGGCTTCATTATAGTCCTTCTTTGAACTTACTAGTGTCAACATGTAGACCTTTATGCAAACTTAAACTTTGATCTTTACAGACTTATCCTTCATAGATAAAACTTCAAAATTTATTTTTCTTTAAATAAAAACTTATAAAACATGAAGATCCATGACAAAAACCAAATTGATCATCAATAACTTCATTAACTATGCCAACAAGTTAACTAGGTAGACACCAACAACCAAGCTACTCACAAGATCACCTTCCAAGTTGATTAAGCCTCAATAAGGACCTTCTCTGATACCAATTTTTGAGAGTAAATATTGAGATGGGGGGTGTGAATTAGTAGACAATAATTTACATTCAATTCCAAAACCCATTCATCATTCATTAATCTGATCTAGTAACATGAACATGAAATCTCAAACATCCAAAGTATGAACAAGAGCATACATCATGTGAACACATCATTTATGTGGGAAACCCTCTAGGGGGAGAAAAAACACTCTCATTCCTGTAAACCAATGGAATATAATCCTATAATTATAATATAAACATGAGACTTTAGACCAGCTCCAATTGATCAATTTAGTCCAGCTCTAACTAGACCTTTAGCTAGCTCCAACTAGCAAGGAGGATAAAACCTCCTACATGATTAAGAACAAAATAAAACACCTCTACTCTAATTTACACCACTACTTTTATGTATTATACACTTGATGATGACCTCTTATTTTAACATTGGCAAAACTGCTTCTCTTCTCAAGGTAGGCACACCTACCTCATTTGCTTAACCAAGTCACTCTTTAGACTGTTAGGTCTAATGACTTGTTAGATAATGAATATGATTAGAAAAATATGACTTATTCTCTACACCCTCTCATGGTCCTTAATTACCCATATCTACTCCTTTACTAAGCTCTTCCCTTTACTTGAATACACTCTGCTCTCACATACATACAAATAGGCCAATTTGACCTTGTATATATATCACTTCATCATCTAACCCATATTGGTCACCCAAGATACTTCACATAATTTTATTACCATTATAAATATCTCATAAATGTCATCAAGTTAACTCAAACACTCCATAGGTTTTACATACTTGAAAGTAAGCTCAATCCTTCTTTAGATTTTAATTAGGCCTAATGCATTAGCCCTTATAGGTCATTCACCACATATGACCATATCCATGAATAATATCCATAAAAAATTATTAAAAAACATAAAAAATACTTTAAATATATCATTTATCACTCCCACATGGGTCTACAACATCTGGAACTCCAATTCATACCTTGAACCAAGCCTTTTAGACTACTCGCTAATAGGCCTAGAAACCCAAAAAACACAATCATATATAACTAAAGTATACAAAAGTTTTTTTCTCAAAAAACCAAAAAAAAACATGGATAGGTCCTCCATGAATTAAAAAACACCTCCAAATCCAATTTTCACATTCATATATCTCACACAGGTCCAAACCAACTCAAACAAATTGATTACTCAAAATGGTTATGCACACCAGAAACTAAGTCAAAGATATTTGACTTCTCCAACAAAACTAGAGATAAAGTATAAATAAAAAATCCATTTAATGAATCTTTTACAATTATATAATATCACCAAGCTCTCACTCACCTCAAACTCTACTCAGAACAACTCAAACTAGCCTCTTTAAATAGGCCACTCTAGACTACCTACAAGCTCCAAAAACTAGTCATGATGAACATGACATATAAAACTCATGAAAGCACCTTATTGATCTTAAAATTAATTAATGTGATCCTAAAATAACCTTAGAACATTTTTAATCACAAAATTCATATGTTTAAATGGCCACTTTGCTACTATAAACCATTCTCACTGTCATGGGTTCCACTATCTTATCTTACATAGACTAGTCATTTTGTGAGCTCCTTCTAGGTATTTTATAAGCACCATCAAAACTTACACATAAGTGAAATAGGAGGGATATGTATTTAAATAAGACCCCAACCCATTTTTTTTATCCCTAAACACTTGAAATCAACCCTTAAATAGGTTTTCACTTTGATTGGCTTTTGTTCACTGTTTTCTCCATTTCCACTCTAGCGACTAGTCAACTTAATTGACTTAGATAATTGAAAAAGTGAATATTTAATTTCCATAAAACATATATCAAATTCAATAAAAATTCATTGCCTCTAATCTCTAATAAATCTTATGTGTTGACTTAGTCAACCCTACTTGTAACACTAAAATCTTTAAAAACAAGCATATTTTTGTACCTTCTGCTTACTACCCTGACACACCACTACCACCTAGAGATGCCTAGAAGAGTCCTATATAATTAAAATATTAAAACTTGTTAAACCAATCCATTATAGGTCCTTTATATCAAGATATCTCTAATCATTCCATTATGAGGGTTTATAAAGGGTTTTTGACTAATTTACATTCTTAATGAATGTTCATAAAGCTATGCCCCTAAATCCAATACAAAATACTTAGAAAGGATTATTAGGTCCATTTTCCACCTCTCCAAAAAGGCTCAATTTCCCATGTAAAGTTTACATGAACTAGTGAACGTTTAAACTTCCCTCACGAGCTCAAAATGCACCATTCGAGCCACCTCTAAAACACATGAAGAATTTTATTGACTTTCTATCTCCTTATTTGACCTCATATCTCATAAACATGATTGAAAAAAATTTCTTGACCATATTCCATGTAAAAAAAATCTTCATCAACTTGAAAACACTCTTTGACCCTTCAAAAGGCCTCACAAGCCCACCTAGGCCAACTAGGCCAATGGCTAAACTATCTTGCAGACCACTAGCCACCTCTTGAAAACCATCTATCTAAATTATCAGCATCCTATACATATCCAAAATTAATATTCCAAGCATAATAATCTCCTTATCATGATATATCTCTCAAAGTACTCAAAACCCAAAAGACAACCACACATGGTCAAGCCCACAAGGCATAAGATGACTTGTACTCCACTTGAAGACCACTAGGAAGGACTCCAATTGCTATTTCAATCACATGGACATACCATGTACTTTATCCCCATGATCCATGCCATCCACTCATGCTTCCATAAAACCAACTACTCAAATAAGCTTTCATTGGCAACTAAGACTAAGTTGAGCACTAAGATCATGCATATTAGACCAAGAGCACTCTCATGCCACTTTGTCATCACCAATGCCACTTGAAATAAATGACAACACATTACTTCCACCAATCCCCCAACACTAATTAATGCACTTTTATTTTGGATGAACACTTTATATTCCTCCCAAGTGCATATATAAATATGGATTTCAACAATGCAAAGTAACCTTGATAGTTTAGGGATTAGGATGATTACTTAGTTATATTTGTCCTTATCTTTACTTATTTGGTCATTAATTTGAGTCTAAACTTGAATGTAAACAAATTTCATAATGAAACACATTTCTTTGCCATTTTATTTGAACAAGGAGGTATTACCCTAGTCAAATCCAAATCATCTTTGCCTTGTTCAAATCTTCATCTCAAACATTGTGTTTGTCTTGTCTAAATTAACATAGTCATGATACCCATTTTAGTCTAAACCATTTTATAAAATATTTAAGTCATTCATTGATTATTCAAATTCATAATTTCACCTTTATAAGTTCTAAGTTAATGTGTTAATTAGGTTTAAATTCTCATTTGCACTTGACTTGAGTTAACTTGGGTTCAATTTCTCATTTGGATTGAAGGCCATTCATAGACTCATCATCATTTGATCATTGGTAAACTTAGTTCATCTTGTGTATCTCTTACACTCTAAGTTCTAGAAAATATTATATACTACCATTCCTATTACCATGTGGCAATGTTTTAATACCCATTTGGATCTAGTTTTATACTTAGGAATTCTTGCATGTTTTCACATCTTGAGTTTCTTGGTTCGCATTGCCACCTTCCTAATCCAAAGGGCTTTCTTATAATTTCCTAGTATAAAATCATTGAAGTTGAACTAAATTTTAGGTTATTGATGTATCTCTTAACCTATGTTTGGTGTACTAGTTTACACTTAGGTCTTTGAGTTATCATACCCTCCTTTGATTTATACAATTTCAACCTTACCCAAGGTTGAGTAATTTCATAAACACATTCTTATAATTATGTGTGGTACCATGCCACCCTCCTTTTTATTATAGTCTCTTTGCTACCTTGTCATTTGTTTAGAAAATATTGAAACACATACCTTGTTTAAACATTTGAATAACATTATCCAAATCTTTCCAAATGTACCTTTTTATACATGACTCAAACGAACACTCATAGTGGGTTCTATTATAGCCCCAGCTATGAGGAGGAGCATTTTTATGATGGTCAAGACAATTTTGTGGTCTTTGAGGACATTCCCATGACTATGGGATCTAAGGAAGATTATATTGAATACTAACCCCAAGAGGATATATATGAATCACTCCTAAGGTTGATAGAATATGGTGCTAGATTACCCTTGAATTTTCTTATGGAAAAATTATACATCTTAGTTAGAGAAGGAAAGTAATACTGAGAACAATCCCTCATTCACACTACAAAAACAAACATACCTTCTTCTATAAAAGGCAAGAAAATACTTATACAGTCAAAACTAGTTGATCAAGATCTTGTTAACAAGATTAAGAAGATAAGTCAATGATACACAGACCAACTTATCACATAATTGACAGGCTCTTTATTTGTTATGCCAATCCATAATGACACTTCCAAGAAACAAGGGAATGTGGTTGAACCAACACAAACTTTATTTGATAACATAACAATGATGGATCAAAATGTCTCAATAGAATAACCTAAATCCAAAGAGGTTTCATAACATTCTTTACTAGAAATTGACCATACATTTTTCAATCATCAAGAACCTTTGGTTCCTTCATATAACTAAAGACCCAAAAAACTAGTACACTTTGAAGAAATCATACAAAATAATTTGTCTAGTTCATCTCAACCAACATGTACATTGGTGAAGAGGCCATGGACTCCCCAAAATTAATAGAACACTAGTTATTCAAGACAATCAAATTCAAGGTATGCTAATCAACCTAGAAATCAATGGCTTATTTACTCAACTCAAGGAGTGAACCAAAACCAAGTCATGGATCATAGGGTGTACATCCCTCATAAATCCACAAAATAATAGGGTCACGTACCACCCCAATAGTAGTAGGGGCACATACCACCCCAACAACAATAGGGGCACATACCACCCAAATAGTAGTAGGGGCACATACCACCCTAATAAAAATAGAGGCATATACCAACCCAATAATGATAGGGGTGCATACCACCCCAACATAGTTATGTTCCACCCATGAATGCACCAAACATACAAGAGTGGAAATCCATGAAGAAGATTGTGTCACGATTGGAGATGAATAACAAAGTTAAGAATTATAAATTAAATGAGATATGTCCATATCCATTTGATTTATCTATTCTCCAAGTCCCATTTCTATCTCATTTTGAGGTTCCCAAATTTGACAAATATAAAGGAAAAGGTGACCCTCTTAAACACATTCAAGCATTTTTGTTATTATGCCAAGAGGTTATTTATAGAAGCATTTATTTGTTTCATTTATTTTTGTGAAGTTTAGTAGGACAAGCTCTAGATTATCTACTTAAGTTTTCCAAGGGATCAGTTGTGGATTGGAATGACTTATCTAAAAATTTCAAAAACCATATCTCATACAACATTGAACATGAATTGATCATTTTTGACTTGTGCAAAGAGAAATAATGTGATGGAGAAATATTTGATGCATATATACAAAGGTAGAGAGAATTAGTAGGTCACTTTAACATAATTTGATATACAAATAGTTAGCATACATTTTTCACAAAACTTACATCTCAAAGTCATGCATAATCTATACCTTTCTTATTCTAATTAATTTGAAGAGATTATTGATAAAGGGGTATAGATTGAGAAGGTACTTATTTCCAAGGGCCTTGTCAATATTTTCATGCAGGTTCAAAGTTTAAGTTAGACCCAATCACTAGTTCAAATGGTTACACAAGAAAAACCTAATGTTTTCAATAAGAATAAAAATGTGGTAAGGGATAAGTTACTAAAATAAGACAAATATAAATAGCGTAGGACCCACTAGATTCAAACATATAATTATATCCCCTTAATCCACTAACTAATTTGCAAAGACAACCTCAATAGAGGACATTTCACAACCAATTCAGAGTCTTTAACAAATTGGGGGAACCTATTAAAATAGTGTTCTAAAATCTTGTAAATGCTAATCTAATTGCATGGCTAGTACCAAGGCCATTTCCTCAAGATCAACTATATCTAGATTGGTACAAATAAAATGAATGATGCAACATCCATTGTGTTTTTGGTCATGGTGCTTATCATTGCATCCAATTATGGTATCTTCTTGAAGATTTAATTGAGAGTGGTGAAGTTAAAATCAAATTGGCTCCACATGACACTAGTTAGGATATGGGCATCTAAAAATATCCATTTCCTCAACATAATCAAAAGCAACCACCAAAGAAAAATCAAAACTAAGGATAGAATCAACTGTAGAATTAGAACTAATATCACGGTCAAAATCATAATCAACATGAGCATAATTAGGATCATAATACCCATGATAATAACTTGGGATAAAATAACATGACTTAAAACTATAAAAACACCATGGGATGCATTTATGTAACCCACATTACCACTATTACTATCAAATCTTATGACCTATCCCATACTCCTCATAGTATAGGACCCAATATTATAGGGTCAACACACTCTCCCTCTAGTAATTCCATGTTGAGTTCACATAATTATATTATGATTCTATGTATATAGGTTATTAGTTATGGACAACACCCTTCTTTTGATTATAATGGATCCTTATCGAGTCAAAACTACTCCAATGTAATTAGATGCCCACGAGTCACCTTCCAAGGCCCTTTGCCTTCATCTTCTAATTATAATGACTCTTTGCCACCTCTCGGTTACATAATCATAACTACATTCTCACGAGTCACCCTTCAAGGTCTTTTACCCTCTTCTTCCATAAAACCTAATATGAACATTATGCCTTTGGATCTAAAGCCTAATATTGTGTCAACCAAGGCCAAGCCATCTTGTCCTGATGTTAAAAATCCTTATAGTCTATCAGACCATTTGAGCAAAACCCCTACCTAGATTTCCATTTTATATCTCTTATGTATGTTTGAAGTCCATATAACTATATTAAAACAACATTTTACAATAATCCATTATTCCTAATGATATTAATCTTGAATAGTTTCAAAACCTAGTGGGACATTTGTCTTTGTCTCATCAAGTAACATTTGATCAAAAAGATATGTCCACACTTGATCTGAACCATAACAACCCACTGTATATTGAGGTAGTCATTGAAAACCATAAGATCAAATGGGTTATTATAGACAATGGTTCAGGGCTAAACAAAGTTTCCCTCAAATTGGTACAAGGATTGGGTTACACTGTGAAGGATCTTTAGCCAGAGATGATCACCATAAAGGCTTATAACAATGTAAAGAGGGAGTCTTCTGGTACCATTTATTTGCCAAACATTATTGGGTATAATTCCCACCACACTCTATTACATATTATGGATATTGATCTACCTTATAACATACTTCTTTTTCATCTTTGGATCCATGAAGTACATGCCATTCCGTCCACCTTGCATCATTTTTTTTAAGTTTCCCCATGATGGGATTGAGGTTACTATTCCCACCAATCAACAACCTAATCACTATTTCAAATATTTTGAGGCTGAATTCTGTAATTATAACTATCGTCCAAGTTTGAATTCATTACAAAGAAGAATAAAGTAATAATTCACATCCACCTCCATCTAATTATATCAACCCAAGTGACCTTGCATCCACTTTGACTGGTCCAATTCCCACAGCTCTTGTAAAATAGGTTGTGATAGAAGATGTGAGAATTTACACATACTTCCTTAAGGATTCCTTCCATGCTACTAAGTTTTCGAAGTCTCCTAAAACATTTGGTAAACCCAAAACTTCTAAAAGCCCAAATGGACCCAATTTGATTTGGCAACTGAAGAAAAAATAATGAAAACCACCTATGGTATTTATACCTACTACTTTGCCAAAATAGGATAAAGAATATTTCACTAAAGGGGACTGGTTATATTTTAATGACATTATTGATTGCTTTTAGAATTTAAAGTGTCCCATCCCTAATTGGATCATGGACCATCTTAATTATACAATAAAAGGCCTTGGCTCATGAGGCCAAAGAATCTTGGGACCTTTATCAACTGGAGTACCTAATTTAAATCATGGTCTTAGATTTGTATTGCATGGGGGTGACCTCATGAATTTTGATTATCATTCTTATAAATAGACTAGCGATGAGACTCCTAGAAGTAACACAACATCCCATTATAGCCTTTTCAACAGGCTTATTGATTCGTATTTATTTGATTCCAATGTCATTATGACCATAACAACTATTGGAGCTTCCCTTACTAAATCAAGACCCTATGGTCCATTGGATCTTCCATTATTGAAGCAAGACCTCATTATTCCCTATGATTTTGCCATCCTAAGCTCATTGATTGGGATTGACAAAAATTGGTCATACACCTAGATGAATTCTAGAATGAAGAATCAATTGTAGAATACATGGGCCTAAAATATGGATTACCCATTGGTGATCAAAAACAAGACTTTGATTTTTCATTGGATCCTCCACTTTGAGGTGCTCATTGATTAGGGAGAAATTAAAAAACAAGGCAAGCCCTTGATTAAAAACCTATTTCAAGTGTTCTTGAATGGCAAATTTTTCTCATCCCCTCAAGACACATAAGGTCCATCAAGTCCTAACTCTATATCCATTACAATAATCTCATTATAATAAATTTTTGAGCATCTCGCTCTTGATTTTCTAGAGGTTTTTGCTACTTAGCCACTACCTGAGATGGAATATTCTAACTTGTCACATTATCTAAATCTTTGGGAGGAACAAAAATAATTTATAGCATAAGAAGGTGATCATAATCACACCTTGTCTACTATTCTTGAATATGGATTGACACTCCTTATGGAAAACACAATAGAAGTGAACCTAGGAACATATGATGATCCCAAAATTATTTATCTTGGAGCTTCCCTTATTGAAGCAAAAAATGAAAACATTATATCCATATTGAAGGATTTTATTGACATATTTATAGGCTATACTCTGACATGATAGGATTAGAACTTGATTTGGTTGTGCATTGCCTTTTTTTCCATCCCAATGCCAAGCTAGTCAAACAAAAATTGAGGAAGATACATCCACACATTACCCTATTGGTAAAAGAAAAATTGGAGAAGTTACTAGGTGCAGGTTTCACTAGACCATTGGACTATTCCAAATGGATATCAAACATAGTTCCAATTAGTAAAAAGTGATAACTCCTTGATAAAATAATTTGAACCTTGTCCCCGCTTAGTGTGAGTGCACAAGTATTTTATTAATTTTCAAAAAACTAAGTGCATGAAAGGGTGACTTTACTCTATCAACCCTTTTACATTGCAAGCATTGATTTTATAGATTTTACCCATGACCAATAAAACCAACTAATCATATAACCAACTCTTTATGGGAAATCAACCCATAACATAGTTCTAATTAATTAACTCAAAACATAACAATTACCTAAAACTAAAACTAAAACTAAGTAAATTTATTTTATGGGAGTGTCTTCATTAAAAAGATGCATGCCCCCCATTAACAATAATTATTTATTTAACCTACCAAAAAAATCTAACCTAATGTTAAGACTTTGGAACAAGTCTTAAAAAAAACCCCTATGATCCAAAGTCAGGTCTTTAGACACATAACAAGCATTTTTCTAAATTTTTCAAATTTGATTCTGTTAAGGGGTTTTGTGAAGATGTCAGCTATTTGATTGGAAGTTAGACAATATATTCGATAAAGAGCTTTCTTTGCCACTAGAATTTGTAGATAATGGTATTTGACATCCATATATTATGTTTTGGCATGAAACACAAGATTCTTGGACTCTTGATTGCACTTTGATTATCAATGTATAACTGTATAGGAGTAAACTAAGAAACCTAAAGGTCTTCAAGAATACGATGTAGGTAAACAATTTATCTAGAATCATCCCATGCTGTAATATAATCTAATTCTACTGATGAATTTTCCACTATATCATACTTCTTACAACACCAAGCAATGGCAACTAAACCCATATGTATAGTGTATCCTATGGTTGACACTCTATCATCCACACATCCACCAAAATCTTCATCACAATATCCAACAAGTTTTAAGTTCTTGTTTCAAAAATATTCAAGGCCATATGTTTTCATTCCCTAAAGGTAATAAAGTACTCATTTTTCCACATGCCAATGAATTTCTCTAGGCTCATGCATAAACCTAGATAAAATTCAAACTAAAAATGAAATATCAGGTCTGGTAGTCATCAAGTATATCAAACCTCCCACCAATTGTCTATATGTGGTGCCATCAAAAATGGCATTGCTATCATCCTTAGACAATTTCAATTTAATTTCCATGGGAGTGAGGGCAGGCTTGCAATCACTCATGCCAAACCTATCTAATAACTCAAAAATATACTTAGTTTTTGAAATGAAAAATACTATGCTATTTTTGAGTTACCTCTATGCCTAGATAGTAATGAAGAAGTCCAAGATATATCATCTCAAACCCATCTTTTAATTATTTCTTCACAAACTTATTATGGTTTTCATCATTACCTATGATAAACAAGTCATTGACATAGAGAACAAGTATCACCATTTTCTTACCCTACACTCAAAAATAGAGATTATCATTAGATTCACTATGATGAAAACCAATGGATTTCAAGTATGAATCCATTTTCTCATACCAAGCCCTAGGTGCCTATTTGAGCCCATACAAAGCTTTTATCAATTTACACACTTTGTGTCTGGCACACACCTATTCAAAACCCTGAGGTTGTTTCATATATACTTCTTCCTATAAATCACCATTTAAAAAAGCACTTTTAACATCCAATTGATGTAATTTACAACCATTTTGTGTTGCTAAGGAAAGTACCATATGAATAGTATGCCATTTGATAGTTGGTGCAAATGTTTCCTCATAGTCAATACCTTCTTGTTGTGCATATCCTTTTGCAACAAGTCTTGCCTTATGTTTATCAGTGGAGCCATCTAATTTATACTAAGTCCTATAAACCCATTTACATTTTATGGGTTTAACATGTGGAGGAAGATCAAATAAAACCCATGTATTATTGCTAAGTATGGCATCATACTCACTTTTCATTGCCTATTACCAAACATGTTCAGTAGATGCCTCCTCAAAATTGGATGGCTCAGAGGAAGAAGTAATAACAACCATAGCATATTTTACGTATTTTCAAGAATTATTAGGCCCTGTTAAACTAAATTCATCTAATTTCAATTCAAAAAATGTTCTTTGAGCCCATTTTGGATACTTAGTCAAATTATTCAAATCAAGGACTCCAAAATTCTCATCATGTGCATCATTTGAAGGGGGACTTAGAGAATTTTCAACAATTTCTAAGTCATCAACCTGTGAACTTGCAGATGAAGGAGAGGAAAGTGAAGGAATTTGAGTCTCATACCATAACTTCAAAGAGTTATCCCCATTATTCAAACCCTTATCTCTTTTTGTATTTTTCCTCTCTAATTTATCAAGTTGAGAATCAATCTCTATAGTGTTCATAGTCCCAAACTCATCAAATATTATATCTCAACTTACTATGAATTTTCTTGTATCCTATGTAAGCAAATGAAACCCCTTTTTATCTTTAGAATAACCAAGAAAGATGCATTTTTGACTTCATGGTTCCAACTTAGTTCTATGTTTAATAGGAACCAAAGCAAAACAAAGACATCCAAACACTTTCAAGTGTTTAACTTTTGATTTAAACCCATATCATGCCTCATATGGAGTTTGTCCCAAAAGTGCAATAGTGGGGGACCTATTTCTCAAATACACTATAGTACCAATGGCTTCTACCCAAAACTTATCATCAAGTTGTTTATAGTGTAACATGACACATGTTGTGCCCTCTAAAGTTTTGTTCATCCGTTCAGATACTCCATTTTGTTATGGATTATAAGAATTAATATATTGTCGATGAATGACATGTTCTCAAAAATAATCTAAAAATTTATTTGAGGTATACTCACCTCCATTATCTGAATGAAGAGTGACCAAATGTGAACCTGTTTCTTTTTTGACTAGGTGCAACCAATCAACAAACTTAGTGAAAACTTCAGATTTGTTTTTCATAAAAAATACCCAAGTCATCTGAGAAAAGTCATCAATAAACAATCTAGACCCACCAATGGATGACTTTTTCATGTGGCATATATCACTATGAACTAACTTCAAACACCTGTTAGCTCTCAAGGATGACTATTTAAGAAAATTTTCCCAATTTTGTTTGCCCAAAACACATGACTCACAAAGAATATTATCTTTGTGAAAAGTGGGAAATCCACTCACCATACCATATCTCTAAAAATCCACTAAATAGTGGATATTCAAATGTCCATAGTGGAGATGACATAATTGCTGTCTAGACATAGTACTTGTACCTGTGTCAATGACTACCACAAGTTCTATAGTGGGAGAAAGCACTTTACAATGCAATCTAACCAAGTTTCCATATTCATATCCTATATACATTATTTTATAATCATCTTTCACTGAATTGATGTAAATGAGCCCATTTTAAATCACAATTTGATAACCTTTCTTTCAAATAGTTACCAAATAAAGTAAGTGTTTCTTCAATGTGGGAACATACCAAACATCCTCCAAGTATTTTATAGACCCATTAGGAAGAAGAATTTGAATAGATCAAAGTCCTAGTGGTGTATGCATAAAATTATCTACCAAGGAAACTAGAGAGAGAAGCTTTCTTGAAAGACCAAAAGAAATATCTCCTAAATGTCATGTGATTGGTTACTCCTGTGTCTAAAACCCATACATCTATGAGACCATCTCTAGCCTCATATTCAATATAATCAATGTGATCCAAAGTAGTGAATGCAGATTCATGGGCAACATTACTAGACTCATCATAGTCATGATCGGTATCCTAAGTAGAGTTAGACTTAGTCACTTTTTGTGGCCTCTAAATTTTATCAAAAGGAATCCTACATTATGAGGCAATGTGACCAAATTTTCCACATCTATGACACTGAATGTCTGATCTACCTTGACCTCTACCCCTATATGAGTTGTGACCACATCCTTGATCACTTGTTTCATGTGAATGTGATTGGTTATATTGTTGGTTATTTGAATAGCCCCTACCTCTGTTTTGATATCTACCTCCTCTGTAACCTCGACCCCCTTTATAATTATTTCCTCTATTATTTTGATGCTCAGATGAAGATGAACTAGGATTTGACTCTAAAACATGGGCTTATTTAGTTTTCTTGGATTTCTTGGGTAGAGAGAGGTCATGTTGGATGAACAACTTAGCCAAATTATCAAAGGTGATGCCTGTGATCTTGTCAGATACATGCAACATTTAAACAAAATTCCTATAGGACCCAGGTAGTCCTTTCAAAGCAAAAATGACTATGAGGTCATCATCTAATTTTCTAAACCCAACCTTAGTGTACTCAGTAGTGATATTTTTCAACTTAGACAAATATTTTACCATATCCCCATCTTCATCTAAAGACAAAGTAAACAACTACATATGAATATCTATCTTCTTATGCTTAGGTTTTGTTGTTCCCCAAAAATATAGCTATCATTTTTGGGACAACATTTGAAATATTTTGGTCTTACAGACCAAAATTATATCTTCCATTTTCAAAAATTTGTCTTAGATATTCATATTTCTCATTTTCAAATCTTCTCAAAAAATCTACAGACTTTGCAAATCAAGTTCAATGGATTTTACATGTTGATTTCTACGGACTTTGTATCTTCAAATTCTATAGGTAGGTTCATTTATATAGATTCAAATATTTTTGCAAGCGATTTCAGTCAAAGGAATCAGTTTTCAAACACTTAGTCATTTTTTGGGATTGTTTCAAAGCCTTGGTTCAAATAGAAATCTCCATTGACAAACACTAGTAGCAAGTTCAACGTCTTTGGCAAGAGTTTAGGGCTTCATCAAGGTTCAAAGTTTAATCACTTCAATTAATTCATTAGCTTCCAAACATTTGGCCAAATCAAGGTGGCTTGAACCATTGAACCATTAAACCACTTTGGTTCAAAGGTTCAACGGGTTTAAGGTTCAATGGCAGGTTCAACCAAAGGAATAGTTCAATGGCTTGGTTCAACCAAGTAGTTCAATGATTTATTTCACTTAGATGGTTCATTCCCTTTGTTTTAGCATCTTTTGGTTTGATTATTTGGTTCGTCAGTTGGTTCAAAGCCTTGTTTGAACTATTGAACCAAAACTGGGTTCAATGTCTAGGTTCAACAAAAAGGTTCAACAGCAGGTTCATTCACTTGGTTCAACCATTTGGCTCAACTAATGGTTCATCAGCTTTTATTTCAAAAGGGCTCGGTGTGCTTCATTGAACCATTAAAATAGTTCAACAAATTGGTTCAATGTCAAAATTATTATTGGTTCAAAGGCAAGTACATTATGTTTGGTTCAATGCTTATTTTATTAGCTTGTTTTATTCATTAAACCATCGACTTGAACCATTGGCTTAAACCATTTTGGTTCAAAGCCTTGGTTCAACCAATTGGTTCAATGTCAAAGTTCACCCAATGGTTCATCGACTTCTTGGTTCAAAAAGACTTGGCATGCTTCATTGAACCGTTGAATCGGTTTAACTAATGGTTCATTGTCTAAGTTCAAAGGGGTGGTTCAACACAAAAGAAGACTTTCTGAAGGACAAGTGCCCTTGCGAAGGGAACTTAATCAAGAAAATCACCTTTTTGGAGGATCATTTATTTAAGTAAGCCAAAAGGTAATTCTTTGTTTAAGGTAAAACCCGAAGACATTTTCAAAGGAGCTTGGCAGAACAAATTTCCACAGACTTTTTATCCACAAGAATTTTCCCTAGACTTTTTGTCCGTGGGAATTTTCCACGGGACAAATGTCTATGGAATTACCCATTGGGAGATTTCAAATCAAACACCCAGGAGTAATCCCTGGGGAAATGTCCATGGGGAACATTTGTTAGAAGAAAATGTCTGCAGGGACTACCAAAGTAAAGGGCTGCCAAAGCAAATATCTATCGAAAGACCCTGAGGGTGAGTGCCCTTGCGGGGAACTCTCAGTAGCCAAAGTGAAGGATCATTCTGACTTGACATAGGCCATTTCTCAAGGCCTAAAAGGGTATGTCCAGTTTAAAAAAGTGCTAAGCAGAAAGTCGAAAGCCGAAAGAAGACCAAGAGGTGACACCCACAAAGATGTTAAATTTAGCATAGCCAACTAGCTATTGGAAGCATATTGACGGGCATGTAAACATCAATTTTAAAGACAGTGAAATAGCCATTGATCCTTTCATTTACAGACACGAATACATT
This sequence comes from Torreya grandis, assembly GCA_037957365.1. NCBI lineage: Eukaryota > Viridiplantae > Streptophyta > Pinopsida > Cupressales > Taxaceae > Torreya > Torreya grandis. The sequence continues at coordinate 1,215,931 of JARHVA010005065.1, read as the reverse complement.
TCCAAAATTCAAGACAAAACTAGCTGAAAGCGAGGAAAGACAGAACAATGGATGAATATAGGGCTCAATTCAATTAATCTAGAAAGGAGGAATGATGAAGACAAGATTAGACTGCCAGGTGGACATTGACAGTTGTAATTTTTCAATCGCATGACTTATTTATCTACATTGAGAAGATAAAATGGGTAAAATTCCCCAAAGTTCTAGCTTGTCTTCTTAACATTTCCCAACACATCATGATGTATTATTGTTCCCGAGTCCTTCTTGAAGTGGCTATATAAGGGACTTTCTTTCATTGTAAAATCATCTTCTTTTTGACAATTTGAATGAAACTCTACCCAAATTAAGAGGCATCATTGAGACTTTGTGCTCAGTCTGTTGATCAGATTCTATTAATGGAACAAGAAAGCAAGGGAATTTTTCAGACTTTGTGTTGTGAATTATGTTGTGGTTAAGGAAACTATTCTTATGTTTATTTCCTTGATTTATCTTCTATTTCATTAATTTAATAAGCAGGTTTAGTAAAACTTAGTCAGAAAGGTGTATTGAAAAATCAACTGTGGAGAGACTTTGTGCCCCCATATCTGTCTTCAGTGTGTTTACTTTTTCATTGCTATGTAAAGGACTTTGAAAAGACTTTGAGCTTTAATTTCCCTTCATATATTACTCTTGAGTATTTTAGATAGAGACTTTGTGTTCTGTTTCGATTTGTTGGTTACCATACTCCCAATTATGTTCTACTTTAATTTCCAGGAGTATTCTTGTTGCTGGCTGAATAGTTTTTCCTAAAAGAAGAGGAGAGATGTCTGTCATTCCCTTGAGTTTTTCCTTTGTTTTTCATACATAATCTATGAAGAAAGAGAGATGGATGTCTGGTCCTATCCTTGAGTATTATTTTCTATTTATACGTATACATAGCATATCCACAGGGAACCTCCCCTTGATGAGAGGAGAGAGAAGTCTCCTTCTGATGTGATAAACTTACACATTAAGATGAAAAATCTTCTTGCTTTGGCTGATAAGACCTATTTTGTTTACCAGTACGCTAATAGACAAAATATTCAACCAACAGGTTTCTTACCATACAAATCTGATAATGTTTTCCATATAGTGTAACTATGAGGAGAATTTTCAATATGAACATAACTATCATGAGTACAACAACATTTAATAAGAGCTAATGCCTTAGAATTACACAAATTGAATGCATCTAATTTAGCCTATTTTGTTGGCAATGTGGTATTTTAATTCTTGATAATATCTCGTAACTCATTAAAAATTAGTGAAGCCGCTATCAATCATTTCCAATCAAAATAATTGGAAATTGTTAATCTATCACCATCTAAAAGCAATTTTTGAATCTTCAACATCTTGAAATAAAATCAAGTGCAATAGAGAAAAGTGTGACAAAATTCAAAAGAGATGAAACAAATATCACACTCACTGCACAAGACACTACTTCTATGGGGTTTTTCACTTAACCTCTGTGTAAAGCAAAAAAGAAAAACAAAAAAATTTGATGGGTTTTGTACTTAACCTCACCAAAAATCAATTGATTACACCCTTATTTCACCAAATTACTTCCTTATTCCACCAATTACACCCTTATTTCACCACAACAATGTAAAAGAAATAGAATTTAATTCCCCAATTTCAATTTTTAAAAACAACACTATACAATAAGTATGATTTTCATAACTTTCAAGGCATACAAAAAGTAAATTAAAAGGGAATATTCCTTTTACAAAAAGTATATTATAAAGCAATTTCTTCCAAAAAGAAGGGATTTGAACCCTTGACCTCCTCCTTGCAAGCTTCTTACAAAATAACTTTAACCAATTGCTCTAAGAGCACTTTCAAAATATAATATGCAAAAACTTGTACTTATTTTTGTCTATGAGGGAAAATTAAAAAAAAATTACATGTATGTAAATAAATCCAAGATTTTTCCCTTTTTAACCTTCTCAACCAAGCTTCTCACGTGAGAGCCATCTAAGACAAATTTTTGATAAAGAAACTTTAGAAACATAAAAAAAATATTTGCCTAAGTTTATTCCTGCACCATTTTTGCCTGGGACACCATGGCAACTCCCACAAACTCTCTCTGCACCTGCTCTCACTCCCTGTAGCCGTACAAATCCATACAGGTAGTATAAAATTGGTTTTGGTTGAGTTTAAAATTTTTTTGCTAGAAATGGTTTCAAATTTCAGCCAAGGCATTGGAAGGCCGTACAATTGGCCGTACAAATTAAAAAAATTGCCAAATTTTCCTTTGAGGATTTAAAATCGGGGTTTAACTAGATTTTTAGGTGTTTTTGGATTTAAAAGGGCTGAGAATGAATGCAATCAACAATGGCAGCCATGGATGAAAATTACAGAGGTTTTCAGTATGTAAACAAGACATACAAGTTTATTTTTGCCAAAAATTAATGAATTTAATAACATTTAAATTCTAAGAAATTCATTTTTAATGCCAGATGAGGAGTTTGAATACAATTTAATGGAGCATGAATGGCCAAAATGACTAGATGGTCATATAAGAGAAATACATAGGTTTAAATGCAAAAATATTTGAAAAATTAAAATAATTTAATAATTTTTCAAACTTTTGACATTACATTTAAACCAATGAAATATTTGCTTGATATGTCATACCTTATTTCAGGCCATTTGATTTCTCATGAATTTAACTTTTCACCTTGCCTTCTTTAGAATTCACCAAGCTCCCAAAATTCACTGTGCTAGACAAAACCAAGCTCTGATACCACTAAAAACTCTTTGATCAAATAATTTGAACCTTGTCCCCACTTAGTGTGAGTGCACAAATATTTTATTAATTTTTTAAAAACCAAGTACATGAAAGGGTACCTTTACTCTGTTAACCCGTTTACATTGCAAACATTGATTTTATAGATTTTACCCATGACCGGTAAAACCAACTAATCCTATAACCAACTCTTTATGGGAAATCAACATGTAAGGTAGTTCTAATTAATTAACTCAAAACATAAAAACTACCTAAAACAAAAACTAAGTAAGCATACCCCATTAACAATAATTATTTATTTAACCTACCAAAAAAATCTAACCTAATGTTAAGACTTTGGAACAAGTCCTAACAAAAGCCACATGGCATACCTCTTTGTACTAATTTTATAGATATCAACAAAATATGTCCTAAAGATGATTTTCCTCTTCCCAACATAGACATGATTGTCAATTCTACTACTAGGTATGAGATTTTGTCCCTTATAGATGGATTTTATGGATACAATTAAATCAAGTTAACCCAATAATATCAACACAAGACTATGTTCACCACTCCATGGGGAACATTCTATTACCAGGTCATGCCATTTAGCTTGAAGAATATTGGAGACACATAAACATGGCATGACTATAATTTTACATGACATGATACATGATATTTTTGAGGACTATGTTGATGACATACTAACAAAATCAAGAACACATGATAGACATCTTGACATTCCATGAAGAATCTTTGAGAGGCTTCATGAATATAAAGTATGCATAAATCCTAAGAAGTGTGTCTTTAACATCATTTCAAGGAAATTATTAGGTTTCATTATATCACAAAGAGGGATCAAATTTGACCCTACTAAGGTTAAGGCTATTTTTGAAATGCCTCCACAATTAAATTTTAAATAACTAAGCCTACAAGGAAAGATTTAATCTATCTACCTATTTATTGCTTAATTGGAAGATAAGTGCTGCCCATTTACTCATTTCTTAAAGAAAATGGTCATGTTTCAATGGGATGAAGATTTCTAGTTAGCATTTGCAAATATCAAGACATATTTGGCCAACCCACCAATTTTGAGACCACCAACACCTAGAGACCACTACTTCTTTACATATTAGCAATTAAGCATGCACTGGGGGCACTTTTGGCCAACATGATGATCAAGGTAAAAAACATGTAATCTATTATTTAAGCTACACATTGGTGGCTGATGAACACAATTATACACCTACTAAGAAGTCATTTTTATCTATGGTGTTTGCTACCCAAAATTTATGACATTATATGCTAAACAATAAAACTATTGTCATCACTAAAGTGGACCCTCTCAATTTTTTATTATCCAAAGCAGCTCTTCAAGGATGCATGGCTAAATGGGTCATGCTCTTAAGTGAGTTTGATAGTGAGTATCAAAATTAAAAATTTATCAATGGGTAGGTTATTGCTAATCAACTCACAAAGGCCCCTACTATAGACACTCAACAACTTAGATTCAAATTTTTAGATGATTCTATCATGATAGTGGAAGAAGTGCAGCATGAAATTGAATAATAGACACTATATTTTGATGGTTCCTTAAATTATCTAAATCAAGAGCCAACATATTATTGATTACACTATAAGGGGATTCAATTCTCAAAGTGTTCCACATTAATTTTCATTGTACCAATAATATGGCTAAGTATAAGGCATTAATTATAAGATTACATCTTGCAATTCAGTGGGATATTCAACATTTTAAAGTCTACAATGAGTCCCAATTGATCATCAATCAAACCACTAATCAATATCAAACTAGAGATGACAAACTTGTACCCTAAAAGCAAATTATTGATAATCTCAAAGTTAATTTTAAATCTCTACACTTTGAACAAGTACCAAGGGCCAACAACAGATCTATGGATACAATGACAATAATTGGGTCAATGATACAGATTGATGGTGATGCTAAAGAGTATAAATTTTTGATTTAAAATATTCTTCAGCCTACACATATTATGCCAGAATTAGAAAGGGTATGCACTATTGCTAGTCCAATAACTAAACTACCTTGGTATCAAGATTATTATAATTACTTCCATGATCATGTTTTTCCACTTGACTTATCCAATAACTAAAGAAAACTATTCCTTCACCATTTATCTTTTTATACCCTCCTTATAAACATGATTTATCACAAAGGATATGATGGAAAACTACTTCATTTTTTATCTTTGAGAGAATCCAATATAGCACTGAAGGAGGTTCATGAAGGAATGTGTGGGTCCCACACCAATAATGTATTATTAGTAAAAAATATCCTTAGAACCAGATATTATTTGCCAAAAATGGAGATAAATGCTTGCAATTATGTGAGGAGGTGTGTTCCTTGTTAGTAACATGGAAATTTGATACACACACCTTCCTTACCACTACAACTGATCACAACACCATGGCCATTCTCTACTTGGGGCCTTAATCTCATTGAGAAAATAAACCCAACATCTTTAGATGGACATAAATACATTTTGACTACTAAAAAATACTTTACTAAGAAAATTGAGGCCATTCCTCTCACTTATGTCACCAATAAGTAGATAACCAATTTCATTCATTACCATATCATCTATTGATATGGCACCCTAGCTCATATTATATCCGATAATGGTGGATCCTTTATAAATAGAGATGTAAAAGACCTTTGTGAAAAATTCAAAATCAAGCACAAAAAATCCACACCATATAACCCATAAGGAAATGAACAAGCCAAGGCATCAAACAAAACCATTGTATCCATTTTATATAAGACTGTCAATAATGTTGTCCATAATTAGCACTTGTAACTTTTTCCTACCCTTTAGGCCTATCAAAATAGTCATCAAACACTTATAAGAGCCACTCCATACCCCTTTTTTATGGCACAAAATCTATTATACCAAGTGAAATTAAGATGCCATCATTGTGAGTTTCTTTGGAACATATTGAAGATGATGAATAATATAGAGTCTCAAGGTTGTAATAACTATAACTACTTGATGGTAAGCATTTGGCTACCCTAAAAAACGTGTAAACCTATCAGAATAAATTGAGGATAAGATATAATAAGTGCATTATCCCTCAAGATTTTTATATTGGTGATTTGTTCTTGAAAGAGAACCAAAATATTACAAATTCTAAATGCAAGAAAAAAGGAAAGTTTCAACCTAATTGGTTAGGACCATATGTTATCATGACAAACTATGGATTAGGGGCATATCGAATGGCTACTTTGAATGGTGAAGAACTTCTAGAGCCCATGAACATTGTGAAACTTAAGAGGTTATATTCTTGACAACTTCAAACCATTATTTATAATACCCCTTACTTAGGGGTAACTTACGCTAAAGTATTTTATCCTACTTTTGTATCCTAGATCATCCTCTCATGGACCACATTCATTTTGACCTATCCTGGATTGTTATTTTGAGAACCATATTATTTTCAAAACTCTAGACAATGAAATCTTTTGACTTTTGGCACTCTAAACACATTTTATCCCACCTTGGACAATCCTCTTTTAGACCATATTCATTAAATACCATCTTCTCATGGACCGTATTCATTTTGACCTATCCTAGACCATTCTTTTGAGAACCATATTATTTTCTTGACTTTAAATAGTGAAATATTTCAACCTTTAGCACTCTAAACACATTTTATCCCACTCTAGACCATCTTCTTTTCGACCATATTCATTATGTATTATCCTCTCCTGGATAATATTCATTTTGGACCATTCTCTTTTAGAACCATATTCTTTTTATGTCTTGGGGGTTGTTTTAACCTAAACACTTTTATCCCTTAACCAATTATGATCCTGATTATGAATCATAAGCATTATGTACATATTAAATGATAGTTATACAAAGTATTTCAATATGGATAGTATTTTACAGCTGCTTCTACAGAAAATTGAACATGAATATCGTAGTGTATGGTTTTTTCCTACTACATGTTTCTTCAGATTCTATCATATGTTGCACACTGATCTATTTATTTTTTACTATTTGGTAGGCATTGTTACCTTATCAAGATCCTCACTCTCTCCAATTTTTTAGCATGTCCCATTGTAGTCGACTTAGCTATTATTAGAACTTCTACTCTCAATTGAACATCTCCTTGATTAGTTGGTTCCCCCTTTGTACATATTTTATCCCAAAAACACCAAAAATATTAGAAAATGATCCATAAAAGGAACAACAACGTTATCTTACACTTTTATACATTATTATCTTCATGATCTTACCATTTTACAAGTAATCATCCCACATGCTTTCCATTTTGGAAGGCTAATTTTACTTGTCCTACTGACTTACCATTTTACAGGGCCATTTTTATTTTTCCATTTTCTTCTATAACATTAATCATATTTTTTGATCTGGTCATAACCCTTTTCTTCTATCCCACTTCTTGGGAGAATTACATTTGACCTGAAGTTCATGTCAGACCTTGCATCCATGGAAATATGTAGGTATCATCCTCTTGTCTTGTACATCTGGAGTCAATTTGGTGACCTTCTTCCTTTTCTTCTCTTCCCCCATTTCTTATGTGTTGTTTCCCTATCATCTAGGGGAAACTTTGTGTCCTTATTCTTTTTATGTTGTTTTAAAAAGTAACACCTCTACTATACATGCCTAAACAATTATTTTTAAACCACACTAACTTGATTTTTGTTTGTGTGTGTTTATTTGAGTTTTTATTGGTGTTTTGTTGTTCTTTCTTGTATCTTCTTTTTCTTTCTTTCTTTTGGTTATTTCTTCCTGGTCTTTTCTTTTCCTATTTGGTCTTCTTCTTTCATTTTCTTTTATAATTAAATATTGATGGTCCACATGTATCATGATTATTCATACATTGATCTCATGTTATTAAGTTATTTTTGCTTTGTTTTTATACATTCTTGTTCCTTCTTAAGTATCTATTACTCATATTTTGATGTTATCATTTATGTATTATTTTTATTTGTATTTTCTTTTTTTGTTTAAATTTAAATAGCTGTAACTCTAGTATTTGTCATTTTTACCATTATCATTAGTTATAAATATTCATATTTGAACTAACTCAGTGTAATTGAAATACAATGTCATCATAAGTTACTCATACTTATGATGCATAATTTGTTTTGCTATATCAAGCACTTTATGCTTTGGGTTCCAAGTCTCAACATCAATGTAGATCTAATGAACATCTATCAATATCACCAAGTATAAACTAGGATTAATAGGTTTAGCACTCCAACTCTATGCAAGATGTGCATCTTTTGCATACATCATGAGTCTAATCGAACAACTAGTTAGTTTTCTTCATCTCTCATTCCATTAGTTCCTATTTCTAGGTGAACTATATTGTCTTGAGGTCTATTTGGAATATTTAATTATCACTTAGATACATTGTGTATCTCAGGTCAACTCAACCATATTCATTTTTCTTTTCATCTCTTTCATCCCTTTATACATCCTTATATGCCTAGTTTTTTGTGATTTTTATAGCCATTCTAACATCACATATATGTTTGTGCCAGGTCGTCTTTAATCTATGCATTAGGTTATCTCCTTGAGATATTACTTACCAATTTTCCCATACTAGGGCACATCATTTGAACTAGTTCACAAATCTAAATCAGCCCTATAGGGGCAAGCCATTATTAACTCTTTATCAGTGATCATAATTTGTCCTACATGAGTAAAAGTGTTTATTACATGATTAAATCTACTCTAATTGAACACACTATTATTTATTCTATATTTGGGGACATTATAATCCTTTTCTTATAATTCCAAGATGTGTTAACTTTTGCCCTCATTTTAGTAATATTTAAATGTGAAACTTGTCTCAGGATTGATCAGTTTTGAAGCACGCAACTTGCACACTAGCTTTAGGTGTGTTCAAAGTGTGTCACTTATATTTTTGAATTGTATCCTTCCCTTCCCCCCATTATTTGGGCACATTTTACTCTAATTATATTTTGATCACTGATGGAATCAACGTGAGCAAGCATTCGCTTGTCTAGATTTAATTTTTTCTATAGGTTAATCTAATTTTCCCTCACTTTTTGAGAGTCCATCCTTCTCTTTCATCCTTGTATGTCCTCTCAAGGGGGAATCATGGTTCATTTACAATTATTCTTAACAAATATTTTATTTTAAAAGATGTTGGCTTTCTTGAATGTCTCACTGTACCTTCTTAAATAGGGGGAAAATGTAGACATCCAATTTCTAACACCATTCATGTTGAAATTGTCAATCTTACTCAAATTGCACTCAAATGCACAAATTAAGTCAAAATCACTTAAACATGATAAATGGTTCAATATTTTCATATAAAAGTGCTGATTTAGGCTAATGTATCCCTAAATGGGTCAATGCATTTTATGTGATTCCTACTTTTCTTAGATAATTTTGAGTCAAAATGATGATTTTGTATTTTGGTGCTCTAGATCACTATTTTATTCTAATTTATAAGCAAACATCACGTGCTTGTGTTACGTTATGTCAGCCATGTCCTCAATGGTATTACAGTCTATATGCAACTAACATCACCTAATTCCTCTCAAGTCAAATTATGACCTAGTAATATGACTTTATGACTAGTTTGATTAATTGTGCACCAATTTCCAAAGAATTTCACTAAAATTGATTAATCTTACTTAAGAAAATTAAACCAAATTATGAGCTTAAGTAATAATTCCATGGAATTTATTAAAATTTTCTTTATTTGAAATTGATTCTTAATATCTGCATCACCTAATGACATGATTAATGGTGTGGCATCCATAAGCCATAAATGTAATAAATATCAGGTTTATGGGTTCTCATGCCTCTTTAATGCCTCTTCCTCCTAAATATTTGTGAAGATATTTATGGATTAATTATGCAATATTGGATTAATTCATGGCCACACATCTTCATCTTGAGATGGATGGTCATGGTTGATCCTGATCAAATCCAAAATCCTATAAATAAGAAGGATAAGACCACTTTTATTAAGCTTAATTTATATAAACTTATAATGCAATATTCTATCTAAAAGTCATATTTATGTAGTTTGATAATTTTTTATTTACACTAAGATAGCTTCATTTGAGGCATAACATTGATTTTCATATCATGAACCTAGATTATACTTGGTGATCTTGAGATGATGGAAGAGAAAATCATCCATTGTTGACAAATACAGGAACTCCAAATCAAGGGGAAAATCATGTTTTGAGCCACATGTGGATGGTGGGACACTAATGATAAGGTAATATAGTTAGATTAAGAATTAGTCAAGAAATACAAGAAAAATTCATAAAGAAATAAAAATATTAGAAAAGATGTTACGTTACTTGAATGTCTCATTATGCCTTCTCAAACATGGGTAAAATATAGACATCTAATTTATAACACCATTCATGTTGAAATTGTCAATATTACTTGAATTGCACTCAAATGCACAATTTAAGCCAAAATCATTTAAACACATTAATGGTTAAAAAATTTCATTTACAAGTGCTAATTTAGGCTAATGTATCCCTAAATGGGTCAATTCATTTTATGTGATTCTTAACTTTTCTTAAATCATTTCAAGTTAAAATAACGATTTCACATTTTGGTGCTCTAGATCACTCTTTTATTCTAATTCGCAAGCACATGTCACATGCCTATATTATTTTATGTCGATAAAATCCTAAATGGGATCATAGTCTATACACAACTAACATCACCTTATAATTCCTCTCAAGTCAAATTATGACCTAGTAATATAACTTTTTGACCAGTTTAATTAATTGTGCACCAATTTCCAAATAATTACATTAAAATTGATTAATATTACTTAGGCAAATTAAACCAAATTATGAGCTTAAGTAAAAATTCCATGGAAGTCATATTTGTGTAGTTTGATAATGATTTATTTACAATGGGATAGCTTCATCTGATAGGCATAGGATTTATTTTCATATCTTAAACCTAGATTATAATTGGTGATATTGAGATGATGGAAAAGCAAAGCATCCATTGTTGACAAAGACAAGAACTCCAAATCAATGGGGAAATCATATTTTGAGCCACATATGGATGGTAGGACACTCATGAAAAGGTAATCTGTTTTGTGTTTTATTTCATTTTATCTTTATTATCATTTGTACACCCCATTGAATAGGTTGGCCTAGATTGTTAGTTATTTATGAATTTTTCTTGGATTTATTGACTAATGCTTGATCTAACCATATTTTTAATCCATCTCTACACTAGTGGTCTTATCATTTTGTCATCTTGTCTTATCTTATGTCCTAATCTTCACACCCAACTCCTTATCTATAACCTTATCCTAATCCAAGTCACTAATCTAATCCAATTCCACACCTTGCCCAAATTATTAGCCTTAATCTAAATTTAGATCATCATGAGAAACTTATTCCAACTCATTACCTGATTAATCATCTCATCGACTATCATCAAGATAATTACATAAGACATAATGACATTGCATGTAGATACTTGTGTGTGTTACTTATATTATCTATGTTGTTTGACTTATTTGCATGTCTTTTATCATGTTTGTATTTGCATATATTTGTTACATTATTTATATTTATATTCTTTTATTATTATTTTAATTAGTCTTACATCAAGGTTGTAATGAATGAAGATGCTCTGATGGAGCCAATGAAAACTATAATGATGTTTTTTGGTGCCCTATGTAGAGTTCATCATTTTCCATTTTTATAATCATGCACTTTGGAATAACGGCCTCTTTTTCATACTTATATCATGGGACATATTCCCTATTTTTATATTTACATAAGATTACTTAGACTATGATGAGCCTTATTATAATAAAGATGGCTTGATAATAGATTTCACTCATCATTATTATATCCTCTATCACCTACCTAATCATCTAATCATCTTAATCACATCATCATGTTGATCATATTAGTATATTTGTCTAATATCCAATCATTACTCTAAGCCATTTATCATCTTGTCTATATCCTCTAATTACTCATCTATCATCTCTCTAGTCATCAACATCTAACATATCAAACTCAACTCTCAATCCAATCATAATTACACCTAACATCTATCTAAGAACTAACATGTCTAATAGTCATTGTCATCTTCCTTATCTAGTCTATCTTTTCACCTACCATCTAGTCTAAAAAACATTGGTTTGAGGTCATTTCAGACTATGTAGATAGTGCTTATTCACATAACATGTCTAAGGTTACCTCATCCACTCTCACATCTTTCACCATCATTCATTATCACATCTATTTTGTCATTCATCATTATTGTATTTTATAACAATCAAATCCTTGAGCTATAATATCAATCATTAATCAGTTAGTCTATTGATAAATATCCATCCCCAAAATCATCTCCCCAATCTTACCATTCAATCACCTATACCTATTAATTGGGATTGATAAATCAAAACATCCATCTTTTATTCCATCAGTCATCCCTTATCATTGATTAGTCAATTCATCATTTAAAATTTGTGATTTTCTCCTTCAATTGGGTCATGACCAACACCATAACTTTATTATCATTTCTTTCTCACTTTCATGTGTCTTTGATAGGGGTATCATCACCATTAATCACATTGTGGCTCATTTATTTTATGAATTTTAGTCTAATTCTTCCTCTATGTCTTTTGGTCATGTTGAGGTCAACATACCCCTATTTCTAAAAAATGGGGACCCATGTGTCAATTTATGCAAATTTGAGCCTTAACACTAAAAATTCACTTAATCAGAACATCATCACCATGTTTGCACATTATTCATATTTGAATATCATTCATACCATGTTCTAGTTGGTTTGCTTGTTCATGGATCTATCTTAACCTTGTCTAAAGTTTGCTAACTTTGGATCTTCTTATTTCAGGTTACATTTCTAAAAGATGTCCATTAGAGGTAGACAATGTCTAGGTTTCATAATTTTAATGATTTTATCTTAATATAACATTTTACTAACCTTTGGTCTATTAAAATTCAAATTAAATCTATGTTCAAGCTTCCTAAAACCCTCATTCAGAAACCTTAGCTTATACCCCTCATTTGAATTCAAATTTGGTGGGAATAAAATTATGTGAGAACTATTTAATATGCTATAGACTTAGTTAAAAAATTTATACTAAGGCTTAGTCATGTTTTTAAACATGACCAAATCTTAGTCTCAGTATTATATACTAGGTCTCTTTTATATCTCAAGCCCTTTGTCCCCTTTTATTTTAATATGGCCTAACCTTTTATATGAAGGGTCCTTTTTCATATATTATTAACTTAGAATAATGTCTTAAACCTAAGGCCCCATTCATGTTTATTAACATAAACAAGACCTTAGTCTTAAGACTTTATCCTAAGTCTTATATGTCTCTGGTCCCTAACTTAAATTGTGTGCATGTTTTCAAGATCAATAACCCACATTTAACTGGATAAAGTTGATCAAATGGAGTAAGATGAGCTTGATATGCCTAAGATTTTAACCCACAAGACCAATATCACTTGACTCCATAGATCAAGATTGATGATCTATGTTCATGTAGATGTTAAAGATCCAATAGAGTGAGATCATCACATATTAAAATGGGTCCCTTTTTATTATAATGTAGACTTAGCCTAATTTTTACCCTAAGGTTTTTGTTTTATTTATCAATACAATAAAACCTTAGGATAAAACTTATGTTATGAATTTAATTATTCAAAGGGTCTTCATTTTATTATGTTTTAAGGATCAATGTTAAATATTTATGTTATACTTTGGTCTAAATTCTAAATGGTCCTGAACTCACTTAATACCTTTATAATATAGGAACCAATGACATTCAACTACATGGATCATAATTGATGACTTGTATTTACTTGGGTGAGATTAATCAAATAATTTATATTGAATCAAATTTTCTATAGGACCCACTGTGTTTCATAGGACTTGAATTTGACATTCTCACACCCATTATTTGACATTCACGAGGCTTTAATTAACATCTGTGAGATTATCAAATTTTAGTCCATATGGTTAATCATGAGATCTTAATTTTGACATTGATGTGAATGTCATTGATGTTCATGTGACCATCATTGACATCTGCAAGATCGTCAAAATTCAATCTTATGAACCAATCTCACTTGGATGAATGAACATGTTTGTCTTCATGTTGCAGGACTAATGAAATCTCATTTGGAAAATAAACATGCTTAGGGTTTTGTACCTCAACACCAAAATTGAACTTTCATCAACCTTTGACCTATCATAGACTAAGTAAAATTGCATAGGAACAATTATAAACACCATAGACTTATCTTAAATGTTATTTTAATATTGAGTCATGTTTTTAAAAAATTGACCAAGCCTTAGTCTAAAATCTTATGCTTGGTCCCTATATATCCCATGAATTTTTAGTCTATTTTATTAGTTCAATATAACTAATGCAGGGTCCTATTATTATAAGACTTAGCCTAGATATTTTACCCTAAATTTTTATCATGTTTATTAATATGATAAAACCTTAGATAAAAAATCTTACATTAAGTCCCTTTTATTATTTAGGGTCCCCTTTTTACTATGATCTAAACCTAGCTAAAATATTTTAGCCTAAGTTTCATTTCATGTCTATTAACATGAAATAAAACCATAGTCTAAATTATTTAGGCTAAGTTCTTTATATGTCTTGATACTAAATTAAACATCATGAATCTTTTTAGGATCTATGGCCCATGTTAACATGAATGAGATTGATCTGATAGAGCAAGGCTGACTCAAAGTTTCAATAGAAAATCTGAGATGGTGAGAAGGTGATAAGTGCCATGGTCATGACCAAAGAACTATAAGAAGCTAATGGTATTTCATCCCATGGATCATAATCAATGTCACACATCTAACTAGATGAAGTTAATCAAATGAAGAAATATGAGGATAAAATTTTCAACAAAGCTTAAGAGACCTACAGTAATGAAACTTATCATAACCACAAAAAATATAGTAAAGGTAGCCAATGGCATTCAAATCTTGGGATCAAGATCAATGGGCCATGTTGATCCATGCAAGAAGATCCAATGGTATAAAATGAAAAGTATATTTTAAATGGAAAGGGTCATATTTTCAAACATTAATGAATAATATAATGTGAAAAGTGCCATATAGATGCCACAACAATGCCATATAGGCATAAAGCAAAAAAAACTAGAGATTATATAGGTGTATATAGGTAGAGGTATAAATGTTAGGGTACACATCAAATCTAAGGTACAAACTCACTCAAATGAAAGATCCATCACCATCAAAACATGAGAAAAAATCTATAAAATAGACCTAAGGGATACAAAATCCCTAATTAATCTCAAATTGATCATAGTTAATCTTAAAAGAGCCAATTCATCACTTGAGCAAGTGAAAATTGAACCATAGATGAATTGTAGACCACTAGTGAGAAATTTGAAAGAACTCATAGTCATGGTGGCTAGAAAACAACATAAAGAGGACATATAACTCTATTTGACCATGTATTTAGAAGGGAAAGTCTTCAAAGATACCAAATTTGATGGTGTTGCCTTAAACATAAGAGATAACAACTGGTCCAAACTTTTTTGGACCATTGAGGAGCTTCCAACCATTATAGGAGAGAATGCAAAGATTGCATCAGTCAACCAGAGATACAATGAATTATTCACCATTAAAATGACAAGTCTTCACTATGTAGAAACAAAGCCAAAGGTACTACATTGCATTGATGTTATATCTCCTATTTTTAAGGATTGTAAAATTGATAAAGACATGATAGTACATGAGCATATTTTTAAAATAATTGATTATGTATCCCCTATTTCCTTCAAGAATTACTACAAGCTACCCAAGCCTCAGGTGGATTTACCCATAATTAGAGAATGGTCCAATAAGAATGACTTGATAACCATCCTTACCCCATTATTATATTTAAGAACCCAAGTAGTCTCTAAACTCAATAGAAGGATCCCAATCACCCAATTAGTGTTGGTATTAGGATAATTATGACATTATTAAATAAATTATTTGGAATCCCCTCCACCACTTATGTAAACAAAATCTAGGTCCCTTTTGTGTATTTCATGGTTGAGAATGGACTTATTTCCCCTCTTAGAGAGATGATCAATATTTTATTGAAACAATAATTCTTTGTAATGAAGAAGAAAACTAGAAACCATTTATATATGATGTCTTATCTTTTGTATGCCTTGCTAGTCACTACCAAAATCCTTAGCATAAAATAATGGCCACCTAATGGGAGACAAATAGTCTCCCAATATTATTCCAAATTGCATATATTCAAATACAAGGACCATATTCAGTTCATATGTGACTGCATATACCTAGCCTTAGTTGAAGCCATCATAGGGATCCCTATGATGAGGGTCAACCCTTTGATCAAGAAGTATGTTGAGGTCATTTGGGAATTTTGGCTATATCTAGATTTTACTATAATCTAGATAGAAGGAATTATGAGCCAACCCCTTAGGTTACTAGTACATGTACCAACAAAGTTAATGGAGAAGGAAGTGGCATACTAATTATTCCATGGCATAGATAACATGTGTAAAATAAAAAGGAGAGGACTTCTCCATTCCTTTCCTTTAGCTATTAGTAAGGTTGCATTCCAAAATTGGGACCATGTAGAGACTATCTCCAAGCACATGTCCTCCTTCAATCTGTAAACTGATGAAATGAGATAATGGGACCCCTATGAAAGGGTTGAAAAACATTTAAAGGCCAAGCAGATCAACATGACTTATGAACATCACCTAGGTGTCTATGATTTAATGTACATCTGAGCTTCCTCATTCATAGAAGTCTTAGCACGATTAAATAATTATAACATCAATCTCGAAGCTATATTACTAAGAAAGCAAAAACCAAGTGAGGATATATAGAATATGGGGCTTAAGCATTATCATTTATTACCAAGACCATATTATAGACCTCATCCCATGCATACATAGGTAGAGACACAACTACCCAAATAACCATAGTCACAAGTTAAAGAATTAGCATAATTACATTGGACCTCGAGGTGATAGTAGAAGATGCCATGAAGGCATTGTCTAGTGCTTATGCATCAGATGAAGAATAAATAAAAATGGAATAACCTTAGTCCCAAACTAAGGAAGAAGTAAAGGAATAAAATGGAATGGAATTAGCTTTGGACTTAGTTCTTATTACAAACCAGCCCAAAAAGAAATATGAGCTAACTTTGGTTCAAGTAGGAGGCAAGAAGCCAAAGTTGAATTTCACTCAACCTTGGAGTGAAATCAAATTTTTTACTAATGATAATCCAATTTATGGCCCCTCCATTCTAGATTATTTCATATATGGAAAGTTTCAAAAGGTTCCAACCATGCACCACCATTGGGATGTTACAAAGTCTATTAACATCCATGTGCATGATGAACTTAAGCATTGTATTGTAACAATAGGAAAAAGAAAGATGCATGGCTCTCCTTGGAGAGTCAAGTGAAACTTAGATGGATGATCTTGGAAATTCAAGTGGAGCAAAAGCTGACATCCTTACTCCTCAAGTGACAAAATCATCAGTGGGAGTTCAGTTCAACCCAGAGATAGACAACATGGAGAGAGTAATTAAGAAGAAAGCCATTTTTTAAGGTGAATAGTTAACCTTTCTAGAAAGATTGAAATTTTTGTTGGTCTAACTCCAATGGTAAGCCAAAATCTAGGATAAGATAATATGTTTAAGGAGAAGATCCTTGAGGTGGCCTAGGCTCAAAGTGATTAGTTACAAATAATGATCAAGGGCATATTTCAAAAAAATAAGAATTTGAAAGAGTTTACTATCTTATAAATTCATGAGGATAGATTCAAGAAATTTGAGGACACCATGGCTAACCTATTCATCTCTTTAAAGGTAGTCAAGACCAGACAAAGAGAAATAGAGAAGCAAATCTCTAAAGTAACATGCCAAGTTAGCCAATGGAAAGATGCAAGTCTTCAGGTGAAAGACTTGATTAAGGACTTATCCAAGAATTTGGTCCCAAATTTTAGAACTATCAATAAGGCACATTTGAATATGGACATGGCCATATTGGTTGATAAGATTATGACCTTGGACAACTGGTATATAATAATGGAATACCTTGCCAAAGACTTCAAGTAGTTGGAAGATGGAACATCTCTTATCTTAGATAACTTGATAAAGGATCCCATAGCCCTAAGCTCACTGGGTCACATAACTGATGAGGAGTTCAAACATGGGACCTTTTAGTTTGTACAAGAAGTAATAAACTAGGGGCAAGACTAGACAACATATGGCAACATTAAAGTCATGGGCTTACTCCTATCATCCAAGGAAAAAATGGGAGATGTTAGGGGCATCAAATGAGATATAGATAAAATTGAAAATAACCTTAAAGACCTAGAGGATCATGGAAAGGAGTTTTCCCTAGAGACAATGGTGGATCTTTAGTTTATCAACTAGTAACATTAAAAATTAAAGATTCTTTAGTAGAAATAAGAGGCAACATCAACATAGGTTCTATAAAGTTAGTTAGGAATAATTTTTTGTAGAACTTTGTAATATTTTTAAAACAGAATATTGTTTTGTAAAGTCATGTTCAATTTGTAAAAGTGCATTGCCTATAGGTCAATTCATTTGAAAAATTCTAGTATAATCTATAAAATTTGTAG
This sequence comes from Torreya grandis, assembly GCA_037957365.1. Classification (NCBI taxonomy): domain Eukaryota; kingdom Viridiplantae; phylum Streptophyta; class Pinopsida; order Cupressales; family Taxaceae; genus Torreya; species Torreya grandis. The sequence continues at coordinate 1,197,487 of JARHVA010005065.1, read as the reverse complement.
AAAGGATAGTTGTCCTTACACTTGTATACTTGTAATTTGATATGAATGATCGATATACTACCTTAGCATTCTATAAAAGGGAGTATTATGATTTATAAAATGGGGGGGATTTTTTGAGCTACAAAAACTAGTGTAAACTTTGAGCAACTAATACAAGCAATGAATTTTGAAAGGATTATCTCATTTCATTTTTGTGAAATGTTATATGGCTTCTCTCTCAATTATCTATTCTAAATTTTAGATTTAAATTATTATTGTGAATTCTTGGTGTGTAACTTGGAATACATAGTTGTTAACTTGTGATAATGCTAGGTTAATTGAAATTTCCTTAGTTTTATTCATTTTAATTTCCCTTCATTTGTCACTGTGCATCAGTTATCTGCTTAAAGGATTAAAGCTTCAAAGTAAGCTTAGTTATTATTTGCATTATTTATTATCTTCCTTAGACTTTCACTTGATATATGTTGTGATTAGAGATTAATATGTTTTACTTATTATATTGGTTTTAAGTACATACCTAGGAAACATTTGAACTTTTTTATGATGTTTGAGATAAAGATCAGTCACATATTTTTTCTCTACCTTACCCTACCTTTTTACTTTTTTTTTTTAACTAATTCACTTTAGATTAAAGATTCATTGTATATGTCCATCTTAGCTTATCCTTAGACTAAGATTTGAGCATAATTCACCTTAAGTAGCATAGATCATTTTCTTATTTACAAATATTTATAGGCCATGGTGGATCCCAATCACCAACTAATATAAATATGGTGAAATAGACACTTATTATACCTATATTCCACCATAGATAAATGGATTATAATAAACTATAACTCATGCTCTGAATTCTTTAAATTCTAAAATAAGTATTTCTTAAACACTCTTAGCACCTTGTGATACATATTTAAGCATCAATAGGTCAAGCTTCACTAGCACTAGGAGGGCCTTTGGTTTGACCTTTGTAAATTTATAGAATCATTGCTAAATTTGATGTGTTTTGATCAAAAATTGGTGTATTCTTTGCATATTTGTGCTTATTTTAGCATATTTATGTAAAGATCATCGATCTTTATGGTTTTTGACTAGTATTTGGGCTTCTTTTAGCCAAAATTTGATATTTTTTGAATATCCATAGACATTCATGCAAAGTTAATTCATGCTTTGTGTGTTTCTTGTGTTTAAGGTTAGTAATAAAATTTTTGTACAAAGATTAGCTGGTTCATTGTAGATTTAAGTTTATTAGAGCTTAGATGATGCAGAAAAATTAGGCCAACATTTTGGAGGCCATAACTCTATTTGATCTCTATCCACTTAGATTTTATTTTGATATTTTTTAGAGGCCAAATATGATCATCTGAGGGTCCAAAATTAATGTTTAATGATTTTTTTGAGAATTTTCTATTTTTAGAAATTGTATATTTTTAGAACCAAAAGTCAACTTCATTTAAATTTTGTTTCATAGGATAATTTTAGTATTTAGGTTATCTTGGGAAATTTTTAGAGCCACACGTGTTTGCATGTGAAACTTACTATAAATAGTGGCTGCTACAAATAGATGTTTTTTTTAGATTTTTAGATTTTTGGAATTTTTGCATGTCAACTCTAAATTCTGAGTTGAGGATTATTTAAGCATGGTTTGGGTTTGTATTTATTTCAAACAATCAATACAAATCAGTTCTGAGTATTGTTTCAAGATCTTGGCCTATTGGTAATTTTCTTGTTCATTGCATATTTAAGTTTATTCGAGCTTAGATATGTAAATATCCCTTTCATTCATCATTATAGATGTATATTTAAGCTATTTTAGTTAAAGATAGTCATGCTTTATATATATGTGTGCAAAATTATCTTAATATGCAAACTTAATCATTGTATTTTACAAAGGTTGGTTTGATGCATCATATTTTAAATAGGTTTCAAGATCACAAGCTAGAGTTTCCCAAGGTAAGGCTTAGGTGAGTAAAATTCCCAAAGTCACCAAAACTTCACTAGTTCACGGTACTCATGTGTTCAAGGTATGGCCTAACTAGGTGGTTCTTTAATCAATGTGTCAGGGATAGTACATGATCTTCCTCAAAATACTGAAAGGTGTTTGCTTTATTTTAGTCTTATAGGTGTTGTTACCATTGAGGAACATGTCATGTTATTTAAGGCTAACTTAATATTATTAAATGTTATTCATGAAGATGTTGCCTATAGATTATTTTATTTTACTCTTATAGATGAGGCATATGATTGGTTTATTAACCTTCTTGATGATTTTATTACTATTTGAAGTGATTTTGATAATTATTTTTTTGATCAATTTGGAAAGACCTTCAATCCATATGTCCTTTATCAATAATTCCTTATTATGAAGAAGGATTCAAATGAAACCATAAAAAACTTTAATGCTAGATTTCAAAACACACTTAATATAACTATAGCTCTTTATAGACCCATTGAGGGTTTAGCTTTGGATATTTATAAGGATGCTTTAGATCCATTGACTTCTATGTTTTTGAAAAGATCTATTAGATTCATTGATACATTAGTTTTATCCTATGTTGAATCCATGGTAATCAATGACCAAATACAACCCCATCGTCAAATGACACATACCATTACAAATGTCAATCTTAATTTGACTATGTTGAATGTCATTTCTAATGCAAATTAAAATAGACCTGCAACTAGGTTTCAAAATAGAAATAATGAGTCATTTGAGAGCATGCATGAAATGAATCTGTGTGATATAGAATTGGTTGATCATTACAATTTTTTTGAGGCATCTCAATATGGAAGAGACAATTTTGAAATCATGCTTAATCAAAACAATATTGTAGAGACATCTAGCTTTGTAAAACCTTCTAATTTTCCATTTGAAGAGGAAAGTGAATCTTAAGATGCTCTAGAAGAAGGAACAACTCTTCAGGATGAACAACCCCAGGAACAAGATCATATGCAAGCTAACCTCCTTTCAAAAGATAGTTGTGAGGACACTTCATATAAAGACATTAATGAAAATGAAGATACTATTGAATAAGATGACCATGAATAATAATTATATGAAGATTTCCTGAAAGAAGTTTTAACTAGGGTGAATGAAGTTCTTGAGGATGTCATTGAAATACTTATGGGTGAAGAGTATGAAGATGATATGATCATGACATATCAAGATCCTTCATATGACTCCATCAAAAGGTCAAAAATATGTGATAAACATGTTTTAGATGGTGAGATTCTAGATGAAATATTTTATATCAATCATGATGAAGATGCCTTTTGGGATGACTTGGAATTTTTTTTAACAAAGACTGGTAGTCTATATCCACCTTAAAAATAACCTAATGAAGACATCAGTCTATGGATACTAGTTGAGCTACCTTTATTGAGTGAAGATGATATAAGCCACTATCTATCTATGGATAAAGCAAAACTAGCACTCCTACTATAAAACAAAATAATTTGGGAAGAAAATGATTGGGTCTTAAATTCAACTCTTCAATCCATGAATCTGAGAATGCTACTAAGAAGCCAAGTAACATCACCTAAAAGGCACAAATATATAAGTTCTCCTATCCACAAGAAGAGGCCATTGAATGGAAGTAATCATGCTTCAAGGCTTTGTAGAAAACCAAATAATTTTCCATTTGATATTGGAGGTAAGTACTTCATGGGGTTATTATAGGGCTTAGTTTAGTTTATTTCATGTTCTTTATTTCTTTTTTTTTCCTTCCTATCCCTTGTTTTTATATAGTGCCTATTTATAGTTGTTTGTTTTCTCTTTCTTTGTTCCTTCCTTATAAATAAGTCCTTTTGGATGATCTTCGACTCAATTTTTATCTAGTTTCTCGAGAAACTTCATAATTTAGAAATATGGGTATGCCTTCTCAACTTTGGTTGATCATAGATTATTTAAATAGGAACTTGATGTTGTATTTTAGAGAAACTAGTAAAGACTAGTGAATAAATTAACTATTCCATAAGATCTTAAGCATTGTTTTGATCTGAACTTAGTTTTAAGGATTATTTCACATATGGGATGAAAGCTTAAATTATTGGAACATATTCATGTTAGCACTTAACAAAAATCATTCCTTGGGATGAAGGTTACAACCATAGGTCAGTGTTTGAGGATTAAACATTTGACCAAATCCCTAAACTTGGTTCCCAACCTTTGATAGAAAGCCAAAATGGTCTAAAAAAATACAAAAATAAGATCTTATTGCAAAATCAAAATATTTCCAAGTAAAGGTGATTCTGGTAATCTTCATTAGGGCTATGAACACTTGGATGGTAGTGGAGAAATGCCTTGAGAAAAGCCAAAGCTATCTCTATCAAGACTATGGATACTTGGTTAACATTAGAGCAATGCCAAAGCCTTCCCAAACTAAAACATGATTCTTAATGGATATATAAATGTGCTACAAGTCAATGTTAATGGTTAAAGACATGAAACTTGGAAGTTTCTCCCTAAATCCCCTGGAAAATAGTAAGTAGAATCAAAGCACACACACAACATGTCTATTTTTTGATGTTTGATCCTAATTATATAGGTGTAAGGCTTGTTTTAACCATAAATTAATTTTTATAAGGATACTAGTCAATTGGAATAGATAATTTAGTTGTTAGTCTAAACCAGAGTCTCTAAATTCTAACATATTACTATGTTTCCCTTAGAAGTCACCATTTGTTGAGGTCAACATACCCCCATTTTTGACAAATGGGGACCCATGTGTCAAATTGTGTAAATTTGAGCCTTAACACTAAAAATTCACTCTATCAGAACATCATTACCATGTTTTCACATTATTCATATTTGAAGATCATCCACACCATATTCTAATTGGTTTGCTTGTTCATGGCTCTGGTTTAACCTTGTCTAAAGTTTGCTAACTTTGGATCTTCTTGTTTCAGGTTATAGGTCTAAAAAATGTCCATTAGAGGTAGACAATGTCTGTGTTTCATAATTTTAATTATTTTATCTTAATCTAACCTTTTACTAGCCTTTAGTCTATTAAAATTCAAATTGAATCCATGTTCAAGCTTCTTAAAACCCTCATTCAGAAACCCTAGCTTAGACCACTAATTCATATTCAAATTTAGTGGGAATAAAATTATATGAGAACTATTTAATATGATATGGAATTAGTTAAAAAAATTATACTAAGGTTTAGTCATGTTTTTCAACATGACCAAACCTTAGTCTAAAAATTGTATATTAGGTCTCTTTTATATCCTGAGCCCTTTGTCCCCTTTATTTTAATATGGTCTAACCTTTTATATGAAAGGTCCTTTCCATATGTTATTAACTTAGATTAATGTCTTAGTCCTAAGGCCCCATTCCTATTTATTAACATAATCAAGACCTTAGTATTAAGACTTTATTCTAAGTCTTATATTTCTTTGAGCCCTAATTTAAATTGTGTGATTGTTTGCAAGATCAATGGCCCATGTTTAACTAGACAAATTTGATCAAACAAAGTGAGATGATCTTGATATGCCTAAGACTTTAACCCATAGGACCAATCATGCTCAGCTCCATGGATCAAGATCAATGATCCACATTCATGTGGATGCTAAGGATCCAATGGAGTGAGATCATGATGAATTGAAATGAGTCCCTTTTTATTATAATGTATACTTAGCCTAATTTTTACCCTAAAACTTTTATTGTATTTATCAATACAATAAAACCTTAGGATAAAACTTATGTTATGACTTTAATTATTTGAAGGGTGTTCATTTTATTATGTTTTAAGGACCTATGTTAAAGACTATCTTGTATTTTTTTGTAAATTTTAAATGGTCATGAGCTCACTTAATCTCTTTATTACTATAGGAGCTAATGACATTAAATTACTTAGATCATAATCTATGACCTGCATTTACTCAGGCAAGATCAATTGAATGATGTGTATTGAATCAAATTTTCTACAACACCCACTATGTTTCATAGGACTTAAATTTGACATTATCATGCCCTAAATTTGATGTATACAAGGCCATCATTGACATATGTGAGACCATAAAAATTTAGTCCCTATGGTTAATTATGAGATCTTAATTTTGACATTTGTGTGAACATCATTGACATTCATGTGACCATCATTGACATTTGTGAGACCATCAAAATTTAAGATTAGGAACCAATCTCACTTGGATGAATGAACATGTTTTTATTCATGTTGTAGAACTAATATAATATCATTTAGAAAATAAACATGCTTAGGGTCTTGTACCTCAACACTGAAATTGATCTTTCATCAACCTTTGACCTATCATAAACTAAGTAAAATTGTGTAGGAACAATTATAAACACCATAGACTTAGCTTAAATGTTATCCTAATATTGAGTCATGTTTTTAAAAATTTGAACAAACCTTAGTATAAAATATTATGCTTGGTCCCTATATATCCCATTATTTTTTGGTTTATTTTATTGGTTTGATTTAACTAATGCAACGTCTTATTGTTATAAGATTTAGCCTAGATATTTTACCCTAAAGTTTTATCATGTTTATTAATATGATAAAACCTTAGGTTAAAAATCTTGCATTAAGTCCCTTTTATTAGTTAGGGTCCCCTTTTTATTATGATCTAGACTTAGCTTAAATATTTTAGCCTAAGGTTCATTTTATGTCTACTAACATGAAATAAAACCATACTCTAAAGTATTTAGGATAAGTCCCAATACTAAATTAAACATTATACATGTTTTTAGGATCTATGGCTCGCATTCACATAGATGAGATTGATCCAATGGAGTGATGCTAAGTCAAAGTTTCAACAGAACCTTTGAGATGGTGAGAAGGTAACAAGTGTCACTATCATGACCAAAGAATTACAAGCAGCCAATGGCGGTCCATCCCACCAATCATAATTGATAGTCCGTGTCTAAATGGATGAATTTAATCAAATAGAGTGAGATGAGGATATAATTTTTAAAAAATATTAAGAGATCCATGACAATGACACTTGTCATAACCATATAAAACATAGTAAAGGCAACCAATGGTGTTCAAATCCAAGGATCAAGATCAATAAGCTGCATTGATCTATGCAAGAAGATCCAATGGTGTCAAATAAAAGGCAAATTTTAAATGGTAATGGTCATGTTTTCAAACATTAATGAATAATATGCCATGCAAATTTCCATATAGATGCCACGATGATGCCACATGGGTAAAAAGTGACAAAACTAGAGATTTTGTGGGCACGAAAAAGTAAAGGTATAAATGCTAGGGTCAAAATCAAATCTAAGGCACAAAATCACTCAAGTGTAAAATTGATCACCATTAAATAATTGGAAAGAGATTATATAAGAAAATTAAGGCCTAAAAAATCCCTAATTCATCTCAAATTAACCATAGTGAAGCCTAAAAGAGCAAAATTATCACCTAAGCAAGTGAAAATTAATGTAGAGGTTAATTGTAGACCACTAATGAGAAATTTGAAATAAATCACAATCATGGTAGCTATAAACAAATAAAAAGAGGACATAAAAATATATCTAATGATAGATTTAGAAGGGAAAGTCTTCAAAGATACTGAATTTGATGATGTAGCCTTGAACATATTAGACAACTGGTCCAAATTGTTTTGGACCATTAAGCAGCTGACAACCATTACAAGAGAGGATGTAAAGATTGCACTAGTTAGTCAGAGATATGATTACTTTATTTTCATTAAAATGATAATTATTTACTATGTAATAGAAAATCCAAAGGTACTACATTTCATCGATGTTATTGATCCTACTTTTAAGGATTATAAAATTAATCAAGACATGATAGTACATGAGTGTAGTTTTAGAATAATTGTTTATATCTCCCCTATTTCCTTTGATAATTACTACAAGATACTCAATACTTATGTGGATTTACCCAAAATTAGAGAAAGGTCCAATAAGAATGACTTGAAAACTATCCTTACCCAATGGTTATATTCAATAACTTAAGTAGTCTATAACCTCAGTGGAAGGATCCCAATCACCCAATTTAGGGTTGGTATTAGGATGATTATAGAATTACTCAATAGATTGTATGGAATACCCTCCACCACCTATGTCAAAAAACTTGGATCCCTTTTGTGTATTTCATGGTTGAGAAAGGACTTATTCCCCCTCTTAGAAAGATGATCAATTATTCTTGAAACAACAATTCTCTACAATGAAGAAGAAAACTAGAAACCATTTCTATATGATGTCTTATCTTTTGGATGCCTTGATAGCGACTACCAAAATCCCCATTATAAAAGAATGGTCACCTGATGGGAGATAAACAATCTCCCAATATTATTCCAAATTGTATATATTCAAATATAGAGACCATATTTAGTTCATATGTGACTATGTATACCCAGCCTTAATTGAATCCATTATAAGGATCCCTATGATGAGGGTCAGCCCTTTGATCAAGAATTATGTTGATATCATTGGGGATATTTGGATATATCCATATTTCACTATAATCTAGATAAAAGGAAGTATGATGCAACCCCTTAGGTTACCTATCCATGTACCCACAAATTTGATGGAGCAGGAAGTGGCATACCAATTATTCTATAGCATAAAAATAATGTGTAAAATTAAAAGGAAAGCACTGATCCATTCCTTTCCTTTGACTATTATTAGGACTATGTTCTAAAACTAGGACCATGTAGAGACTATCTCTAGGCATAGGTCCTCATGCAATCTACAGATTCATGAAATGAGACAATGGGACCCCTATGAAAGGGTTGTAAAATATTTGAAGTTGAATTAAATAAACATGACTTATAAACATCACCTTGGTGTCTATGATTTAATGTACATCTAAGCTTATTTATTAATAGAAGTATTAGCATGATTAAAGAAGAATAACATCAAGCTTGAAGCTAGATTGCTAAAAGAGTAAAAATCAAGTGAGGATATATAGAAGATGGGGCCTAAGTAGTATCATTTATTACTAGGACCATCTTCTAAACCTTCTCCCATGCAGCCATAGCTAGAGACACAACTACTTGAAGAACTAGAGTCACAAGTTGAATAAATTATCCTAATTGCATTGGAACCTAAAGAGATAGTAGAATATGTCATGAAGGCATTGGCTAGTGCTTATGAGTCAGATGAAGAAGAAGTACAAATGGAAGAACCTCAATCCAAAACTAAAGAGGAAACAAAGAAATAAAAGGGAAAAGAAGTAGCTTTGGAATTATTTCCTATTGAAACCTAACCTAAAAGGAAAGTTGATCTAACTCTAGTTAAATCAGGAGTCAAGAATCCAAAGTTGACTTTCACTCAACCTTGGAGTGAAATCAACTTTTTCAGTGATGATAATACAATTTATGATCCCTCTATTCCATAGTATTTCATATATTTCAAGTTTTAAAAGATTCCAACCATGTAACACCATTGGGTTATTAAAAATTATATTAACATCCATATGCATGATGAACTTAAGCCCTATATTTTGGCATTACAACAACAGGAAAAATAAAGATGCATGGATCCCCTTGGAGAGTCAATTGGAGCACCAGTTGAGATCCCTACTCCTCAAGTGACTAAATCATCAGTGGAAATTTAGTTCAACCTAGATATGACCAACATGGAGAGAGTAATTAAGAATAAATCCATGGTTGAAGGTGAATAGTTCACCTTTCAAAAGATTGAACCTTTTTTTGGTCTAACTCAAGTGGCAGGGCAAAAGCTAGGACAAGACAAGATGTTTGAGGAAAAGATCCTTGAGGTGGCCCAGGCTCAAAATGATCAGTTATAAACAATGATCAAGGGCATATTAAAAAAAAAAAAAGAATTGAAAGAGTCTATTATCTTATCAATTCATGAGGATATATTAAAGATGTTCAAGGACACCATGGCTGACCTATTCAACTCTTTAAAGGTAGTTAAGACCAGACAAAGAGAAATAGAGAAGTAAATCTCTAAAGACATAGGCCAAGTTAGCCAATGGAAAGATGCAAGTCTTTAGGTGAAATACTTTATTAAGGCCTTATCTTAGAATATAGTCCCAAATTTTAGAAATATTAGCAAGACACATATTAATATGGCCATCACCATATTGGTTGACAAGATTGAGGCCCTGGACAATTGGTCCAAAATAATGGAAGACCTTACCAAAGACTTTAAGCAGCTGGAAGATAGAATGTCTCTTATCTTAGATAGCTTGATAAATTATCCCATATCCCTCAACTCATTGGGTCTCATAATTGATGAAGAGTTAAAACACATGACCTTTTAGTTCATACAAGAAGTAAGAAACTAAGGGCAAAACTAGATAACAGATGGCAACAGGAAAGTCATGGGCTTACTCCTATCATCTAAGGAGAAAATGTGAGATGTCAGGGGCATCAAACAAGTATAGATAAAATTTAAAATAACCTTAACTACCTATAGGATCATGTGAAATAAATTTCCCTAAAGCCAATGGTGTATCTTCAGTTATTAGCCAATAATATTACATATTGAAGATCCTTAGGCATAAATAAGAAGCATCAACACAGGGTCTACAAAGTTAGTTAATAATATTATTTTTTAGAAATTATTAATATTTTAAAAATATAATATTCCTTTGTAAAGTCATGTGCTATTTTTAAAAGAACATTGATTATAGGCTAGTTCATATGGAAAATTCTAGTGTATTCTATAAACTTTGTAGAAAGGATAGTTGTCCTTACACTTGTACACTTGTAATTTGATATGACTGACCAGTATACTTCCTTACCATTCTATAAAAGAGAGTATTACCATTTATAAAATGAGGGGGAGTTTTTGAGCTACAAAAACTAGTGTAAACTTTGAACAACTAATGTAGGTAGAGAATTCTAAAAGGATTATCTCATTTTTTTTGTGTGAATTGTTATATGGCTTCTCTCACAATTGTTTGTTCTAAATTTTAGATTTGAATTGTTCTTTTAAATTCTTGGTGTATACCTTGGAATTTTGAATTTTTAACATGTGATAATTCTAGGTTAATTTAACATTCCTTAGTTTGTTTCATTTTATTTGCTCTGCATTTGTAGATGTACATCATCTAATTGCTTAATGGAGTAAATCTTTAAAGTAAGGTTAATTCTTATTTTCATTGTTTCTTATCTTCCTTATAAGTTCACTTGATATATGTTATGATTCGATATTAAGATATTTTACTTCATATATTGGTTTTAATTACATACTTGGGAAAAATTTAAACTTTGTCATGATGTATAAGATAAAGATCAATCACATCTTTCTTCTCTACCTTACCGTACCTTTTTAATTCTTTTTTTTACTAATTCACTTTAAATTAAATATTAATTGTATATGTCCATCTTATCTTATATTTATACTTAAAATTGAGCATAATTCACCCTAATTAACATAGATCATTTTCTTATTTACAAATATTTGCAAGCCACAGTGGCTCCCAACCACCAACTAATATAAATATTATGAAATAGTCACTTGTTCTACCTCTATTCCACAACAAATAATAGGATTATCATAATATACAACTCATGCTCTAAATTATTTGAATTATTAAATGAGAAGTATTTCTTAAATACTCTAAGCACCTTGTGATACATATTTAGGCATCAAGAGGTCACTTGATAATATAGTATATTCTCTCTCAGCTCCTCCATCATATCACTTGAATTCAACTTTAAACTACACTCATGATCAATATTATCAAATAATTCTATTATTTTGGATTTATAATCTATAATTCATGCATCCTTGATTGAGATATCTTGACATATCATGTACTTATCTATAAATCATCTTGGTTTGTAGCTCTCTATGGCATGTGTCCTTACCTGGGATATGTCTAAAGCTTAAATTTTTATTATTATCATCATCATGTTACGATCAATTCCCCCTTAATATGTGTTGAAAAATATGACACTATAATTTTCATTCCCTCTGCATAAATATTTTCTAAGGGCATATTCTCTTCGTAGATCACTACTCATGACGAGTACATTTTATTCATCATTAACCTCACATATATCATCCCATCCCCTTGTCTATTTATCACATCCTGCCACTTATTTCTTCATTTTGAGTGGCCATCCATCTCATTATTCCTTACATGTCCTTGTGAGGGGCATCATGTCCACTAACACCATTTACTAACATTCATCCATGAGTATCTTTCTTTGAAAGAAAATTGTTCCTTCCACTTCATCTAGTCACAGTGCCCTTTCAAAGAGGGAAAAATATATGCATCTAAATTTGTTCACCTATTCTATCTTGATAATTATGTCACTAATTCCACTTAATGATTTTTTAGTTAATCCCTTTCACCGTTATTTCATCTAACATTATATATCCCCTAGTTAATAATCTAGTTTGCTTTAGATATATTTATTATCCTATACTAACCTTCATATTTTCCATCCAATATTAATTATATAGTTATTTATTATTAACATCCCATTTATCACCTAAATCCCTCTTATTCCCACTTGTGAATTTCAAACTCACAAAATCACACCTATCCCCTAGGCTCTCTTACATGCCTTGTACCTAGTCTTCACCTAAGTCCCCATAATCTACTAACTAATCCCACTTGTCCATTATATTAGAATTTAAAATTCCCTTCTAGCTACCCTAGCCTATGATTATCCTCTCATACATCCCTAATCCATAATCACCTATCTAATCACCTCATATAATCACTTACTAATCATGATTAAACATCCAAACATACTCTAGAGGCTTCTACCTCTATAACACTCCCTCCTCTAAAATCATCCAAGGAATTTTTAATTTCTTAGATTATTCTCCACCATTGATATTCCTACAACCAACTTTGAATTTTGTCCATTTATTATCCTTCCTTCCTTATATTTAAACACCTTCACTCTTCTATTTGTAATCTAATGAGGAAATCCATGATAATGCAATCTATTAATCCTATCATTTTAGTCTTGAATCAAACTAATCCATGCAATCCAATTCATTGACCAAGATAATATCATGTTGAAAATCTAAGTCTATTTGTAAACAATCTATTATCCATATCACTTAGTACTTTACTTATTTTGATCTTGATTTAAAGCACTTAGATTTTAAGATTCAATGCTAGTATGAATGTTTCATTTGTCTTTGCATTGTTATTCTAATGGGCTCTATATTTTAATTTTAGATTGGTAATTTAGGTATTTTTTATATAACTCACATAATCAAATCTTATTTCTCAATTTTATCATCTCATAATGTGATCCTACTATGTCCAATTAGAATCTTAAATCATTTAATTTTAGGAAACACAAAGAGACAATAACAAGGTTTTGTTTACAATAATCTAGTTACTCCATGTTATCAAATAAAATAATACTATAAAAATAATGAAAAAAATATCAAATACTTTATGTTATTCATAGGACATACAAGTTTTTATAAATACTATATTGATTTGATGTTAACCCTGACCAAAACTTATCCATGTAGTTTCCCACCAACTGCCTTCTCTAAAACCATAAAATAGATCTATAAATTTTCTCACTTATGAATACTCAATAAAAATTGATCTCAACATGATATAAAACTTGTTCTCATAGATGATGAGATCATTTTTATATTGTATATTTTTAGTATGTTGTCAATGTCACCATTATTTTGGGTTAATAACACATCAATTAAACCTTTGCATCCTTATATACATTAAAATCTATTAAAAAATATTAATAACATCTAACATATGACCATAAATATTTTTATAATAGAATTAACATTGATGGAAAAGGTACATACATCATAGATTCTAAAAAAATGACCACGCACTCATCCATATCTTCCACCTAATTACCAGTGGTTCAATGTATCCTCATTGGCCACCTTTTGGAAATACAATATAAGCCAACTAAAACACAACATGCAATCATATTCATCCTCTAATAGTTAGTGTCAACCGTCAATCAAGTACAAAATGTGAGGCTCAATCCAAAAATTGCACACCTATAAACATAAATATATAAAACTAAACTAAATAACTAATTAGATATTAAATCATGTAATTTATTATAAATATATTTTGCATGTTATTTAAGGTGGAAATTAACTAGAATCTATTAAAGTAATAACATTATTTATTCAATCCTAACAAATTAATAAGTAATAACTAAACTAAATATTAATAGACACAATTAAATTAGAATGCGCAACATGCATTGATCGTCACATACATCTACATAACATATGTTCCTTCCTACACTTAGTTTAGTTGATAATTAACACCTTCAAAAACATGTAATGTATTAACTAATTTTATGAAAATAACTTCATAGAATTAAAATTAATAAATTGACAGTGCAATCCATCTAAGGGGTAATTAATATGCATTATTTCATTCAAATATGTCTAAAAGCGTATTAAATTTTATTTTATTTTATTTTTCAATTATAATCTATTAGAGGAACTATTTTCAAACATAAAAACTCTAGATATGTCTTTTTAGATACTAAAATATGGTATTAATTACTCAAAAATGACAAAATTGACACACTTTTATCACACATGACATGAACACATAAAAATGATCCTAATCTACCATTCTCTCACACCATGTTATACTATGTTGTTGACCCTTACATTATATTATTACACACCTACATTAACCTTATTATCTATTTAAAAATTACATAATATCCTACATAAAAATATCCAAACCTTAAGTTTAGGCTTCCTATACATGGGTCAATTCCATCAAGTTCGATCAATATCATCAGTCGATACTCACCAAAACTAGTTAAAATAAAGTCCATCTTAGAAACATTACTTTTTTAAATAAAAAATTCATTAGGGTTGGCCATTTTATCATAATGTCATTGGTGTGATAAATTACCCAATTAGACTCATATAAAAAAGTTAAGGTCTCATTCAAAATGGACTTGGCACTTATGTGGGACACATCTATACAATGTTGCACATTAAGAAAATATATCATATTCTTCCCAGATTTTGAATCTATCACTAGGAGAAGTCATAAAACAAGTCTAAATAATTTTAAATATAATTAAAATAAACCATTTTCAAATATCAAATCCAAATCATTTATTTCATATATATTGTGAAAGTGCACAATCACACTATCATACTAGGTGGGAGAACTACGTGTGGCTTGATTTCCATCCTCATAATATTGAACACATAGGCAATGGTCAATCATTAAATGGGGTTGATTGGGGTTAACTCATCTCATTAAATTTCCTATTTTTTATAAGTTTATATCCATCATAACCACACATAGTATTTTAATATGAATGAGGCTAATTTATGGATTTGAACACATCATTAGGGTTCAACATCACACATACACAAATATACGGGTGGAGGTTATTGTATAGTCATAGTATCATATTTATGCACATGTTAGTATTAAATAGTGATACTAACCTAGATCAATGAAACCAACCCTACACAGATAGAGATATAATTCCTAAACCATACAAATCACAAGCATGCTTTTATATAATTTCCACTTTTTTTAATTATGGTCATAGTTAGATAGTCAACTAGAAAAACCAACTATTCATCTATTTTTTATACTTAATACATTTATAATATTCCACTTATCAAATAATTTTAATCATATTTAGTATTTTACATTCATATATATGCTTAAATTTTGTATCTTAATATCTAAATTACATTTCAAGTTACAATCTTATTAGGGTTACAAAACCAAATTAGTGTAAAAAATATTAGTGAACACACACACATCAAACCATGTCAAACCTAGGTGTCCCTTAAGGTTTCATCCTTATAGGGTTTCATATTTTTTATTTATGGTTTCAGATCTTATCTCTAATTTATCCATTCAAAAGATAATAAATATTTTCACCTTTCACCCTATCCTTCTATATACTTACATGATCTCATCCCATTCCTTTCAAGAAGGTTATTTCCCTTGTCCCTCTAAGATGTAGTGTTAAATTAAGTGTGAACCATATAAATAATAATTAGATTTATTCTACTTCAACTAAAATGGATACAATGAATGTTTTTTTCTTCTTTTGATTATACAATAATTCATGAACATATGCAAGCATATGAAATTATTGATATGCCTCCATTAGGACATGATATTAAAGATAATCATAATGAACACACTAATAAAAATAACTATGAATTCCTAGATAGAATTGATCCCAATAAAATTAATGGGTTGGATCCTTACCAAGTTAAGGTCTTATCTAATTTTCATCAAGAACTTCATCAATATCCTAAAGATGTGGGTAGAATCATCTAATTAATCTTAGTATCTAAGGATGCACACTAATCTAATATATTTACATATTAGGCACAAAAACAACCCTATAATACTATCAACCAATCCTTTTGATCCAATATTTCCAATTTAGGTGTTCAGAACTATATTATTAGCCCTATTCCTACATCTACAACTCTAGTGGCATATAGGCCATCAACCCAAGGTTCAGGGGTAAAATAACTATTCCCAAATATTTTTATAATATTCCTATATTTTCAACCTTTACTCATCCATTAATGACTATGCATGTTCCATTATCAACCTTGCTTATTGCACATTCATTTGAACATACTATTATAGATCTACAGGCCAAGGTGTTGTAGCTAGATCAAGGTATACATAGATCTATTCATTACATGGATTCACACACCATTATTCAACCATTTATCCCTTGATATATAAATTTATCCTTTATCAATGGGTTATTTATCTTCTAAAAATTCCACTATAAGAAGGTAAGGGTGATCCAAGCAACACCTTAGATCATTCCACACAACATGCTTTAACTATGCATACAATGAGAAATTATATTTCTAAGAATATTTAAGGACTATGTTCTTTGATTTTTATATGATCTCCCCCTCTAATGCATAATAGAATTTAATCCTTTGGTATAATAATTTATATCATATTTTCCATTAACATTGATGATAAACTATCTTATGTACAAATATCTAAACTCAAGAAAGGTTCAAACGAGCCAATAAGTGACTATATACTTCAATGCAATACTATGCTAGATAAGATGACTAATGTTATATCTAACCATGAATTACAATACATATTCAAGGAAATATTTCTTTCACCACTCCATGAGTCAATTATATTCAATAAATTCAAATCCTTCAATGAACTATGTCATAAGTAAGGGATAGATAAGATCATAACTTTGAGCAAACTCAAGTATACATCCATTTATCCAAGTACTTCATCAATTAATTTTAAAATTAAACAAATGTATAACATCAAACCAACTAATAAAAATAATGAGTAAAATATTATAATTAATGTAGTATTGCAACCTAAAAACCAATTACAACTAATAGATCCACCAAAGATGTAATTCTATAGATTACCATCACATTTGCATGTACTACTAAAGAATTTAATTGAGTGAAACCTCATCACATTCATTTATCCATGAGAACTCAATAAAAATATAAATACACCATGTAACTATGATGTAATTCATATTGCAACTATCTACGATGGCAATACATATTATGACTATCATCAAATTGAAGGACATTCTACAAATAGATTCTTTAACTTGAGACATAAGATACAAGATATTATTGATGAAAATATTATCAACTTGGGCACCCCTACAGAGGAATATATACCATAGCACAATATAATATAATTTGAATACCTTTAATTATAAATATCGTAAACTTGAGACAACAGACACTAATGATACTTCAAAAGTATATTATGCATATAATATGTATCCTCTAGTTGTGACATATGTTCACCCAATATATGTAATTAATGTCATACTTATTTATATCACACCATGGTATCCTATGATCACATTTGTTGATAGTGATATTACTGATGATTCATATTTTCATGCATTATTCATGTGATCCTATGTCAATGAAAAACCCATACATATTGTCATGATTGATAATGGGTAAGTGTAAGCATTTGTACAATGACACTTATTCATTCCCTTGGGTATACATAATAGGATTTAAAATATGAATTTAAATTAGTTAAGGATTATATGGTTAAAAATATAATACCCTAGGACATTTTATGCATGTGAATAACACATACTAAACTTTGGACTCAACTTCCTGAGGTTAATTCAAAACAACTAACATAATGGATGGGTTATGGATAGAACTATGGATTGGGATGATTGTTAAATGTAATGGGATTTGTAATGGATATTGATAGGGGTTTCTCATGATGGAACTAAAATACCTCCATAACATCATGTTTCTCATTAATATCTTATATTTGTGTAGAAATAGAGATCCAAAGTCCTTTAGTGTTTGAGATAACAAGGAGGTGAAGCTCCTCATCAATACTAAGACTAGAGAAATGGGGATTGTTAGGTTGAATGACTCAAAGGATAAGATCATCTTTATCAGTTTGATTACACCCAATCAATTTCATCCACAAACATGAATTTTAAATTATGAGGGTAGACACAAGAGAAGAAAAGGGGTGAAGGTGAGGATCTAGTATTGAATCACATTATGTTGATGACACATATTTTGGGGGAGGACATGATTAGTAGATCAATAATTTTCTATTATTCTTATAGGGAACTAAGAGAATTAATGATGAGTTTGGGAATGGTTATATCATAGAATACCTAAATTCTAAATTCAACACTAATGTTTGATTGTGTATTAATTGTGATACCCAATGCTCTAACCCTAGGGAAAAGACTTTCTTTGACAAGACCAGGTGTCTCAAGAAATATTATCCAGAGGAGTCTAGGAAAAGTGTAAGCACATGAGATTGTCTTGGTAAATGATTATTTTAATGGACTTGATGTTTTTTTATAATCAAGGTTTCAATTATGAGTCTTTCATGGATGGATAAGGCTTTGGCAATGTTTTTGGCTTGTTTAGTTTTAAGGAATGTTTTGATTGAAAATGAAAAGTAATCACTTTTTTAAATTATATAACTTGAAATTAAATAATTATAATAAAAAAAAAATTGAACAAAAAAAAATACTTATTTTTATATTTTTCAATTTATTTTCAATGTGTGTGTGTGTGTGTGTGTGTGTGTGTGTGTGTGTGTGTGTGTGTGTGTGTGTGTGAGAGAGAGAGAGAGAGAGAGAGAGAGAGAGAGAGAGAGAGAGAGAGAGAGAGAGAGAGAGAGAGAGAGAGAGAGAGAGAGAGAGAGAGAGAGAGAGAGAGAGAGAGAGAGAGAGAGAGATCTAACTATGTGAATGTTGATTTATCTAACTTTTTTAGAAACAACCTAGATGAAGTTATTTTTATGATTTTTAAAATAAATTATGAATGTACCTATTTTAAAATGAATTTTTTTACCAACATTAAAATTATTCAAGAATAGGTTTATATTCTAAACATCAAAATACTATTAATTTCCTAACACTACTTTTGCTCATATGCAAGTTAAAACAAAATTTTAATATTCCTAGATTGAATGCACACTAGGTATGAACAATGTTTTGTTTTGAATAGAGTGATTGTTTATATTATGATTTTATACTATTTTTAGCTAAAAATAACATTATTATTTTTTTTTAAAATAAGATAAATTAGTATTAAAACAAGATATTTCATCTACCTAGGCTAATTTAGGCATTTCTAGTTATTAGTGTATGTGTGTGAGAATGAAAGGAGTTCAATTCAAAACTAAAAATTGGTTTTTACAATGAATAAAAGTATGTGTGTAATATTATAATATTCACATATGGTTTGAATGTAATATTATATTAAATTAATTAATCTAATGAATGCAAGTAAATAAATAGACTAGCTACATTTTTTTGTAAAGACTGGGAAAGGAAATGATTGTTGTCCTATCAAAATTACTTTTTATGGAATATAAATATAATATAATAAAATAAATATTTAATTAATTTAATATAAATAATAAAAATATATTAAAATCAAAGATCCTCTAACCTGATTTAGGTAGAGATCAAATAAAAGCTTGTAGCATGTGTTGTTGTTGTCCTCAATATGCCAACTCCTTTATCCAATTTTTTTTTTTGGAACTCTATAACAAGGAATATGAACCAATGAAGGTCAAAATATGGGTAATAATAAGAGAGAGACAATCTAAAACAAATATTAGATAATATATGGCTATCTAAGTGAATTATTTACAAAGACTAGGTTGTAGAATTAATGACACCTCCTTGCTTACTATGGTGTAGTAAATCACAAAAATAATAGAGATAGAGATTGAAAACAATGGTAAAATGTAGTATATATGAAAAGGTTTAAAAATTAAAGATCTAATGTAAATTTTTGGATCTAAACTCAAGACAAAATTGGCTTACTTATATAAGAGTAAAGGAGGTTACATGAAGAAGTTTAACTGAGTTGAATTGGGAGAAGAATTCATAGAGAGATTTTGAGATCTATATGAATTTAAAAAAACTAAATCCAACTCAAAATGAAAAATACCAATAAGAAAGATTTATAAAATAAATCAGATTGATTAAAAGCTTACCAAATCCTTTGTTCTATGTTACTTCCTTTTAGGACTTACAAATGGATGATTAGACTAAGATTGACAAAGTGATAGCTTGATATTGGATTGTTCATAGAGGATTAAATAGGTATTTGGACATGGATTTTACTATAAGATTTTTACGATAATTTTGGCATGGTTTTGGTATGGGCTCACTAATTGGTTTAAGGATGGAGGGATAGGTTGCTTATATATATTTTAGGAGGGAAAATCAAGGGTTATTATTTGAATTCAGAGAGATGAGATTAATGGCTCTAGATTATCCAAGGAATAATAAATTCCTTGGGAAACCTCTAGAATTATATATTTCTAGAGACTTGGAGATAAGTCTCCAATTATAGAGACTTATCCATTATCTTTAGAGATAATGGAGGATTAGGTGTGGGTTATATGGGGTATTGGGTGATGATTAGAGACATAGGGATCTAGGGGAAGGCTAGAGTGTAGGTTAGTAGGGGGGTAGGTAGGGTTATGGGAATTTTAAATTCTCATATAATGGATAACTAAGATTAGATTAAGATAATGAGAGATTAGGATATAATTAATGAAGGGATGGGATGAATAAGGTTAGTGAATGTATATTAATAGAAGGGAATATTAATTTTATGGCTAAAAATAGGATAAATTATTGAAATAAAATAGGCTAAGTGGAATTAATGTCGACTAATTGGAACATTAGTTGACTGTAATGGAGTGAGTGATTTTAGGGGCATACATTTTGCCCCTCTTTAAAAGGCCATTGCAAGTGGATGACGAGGAAGGAGTAACGGTCTTTCAAAGAAAAACCATGTCATGGATGAATGCTAGTAGATGATGTTAGGGGATATGATGCCCCCTTAAGGGGAATGTGGGGAAGAATGAATCAGATGTCTACTTGAAATAATAAATTATGAGTGTGATGAGAAGGATATATGAGGGGATGGGAAGTCAGATGTGGGAGAGATGATGAAGAAGAAATATTTGACTTGAGCAATGAGCTAAAAATTGATAATAATTCCCCTAGTAAGAATACATGCACAAGGAATAGAGATGATGGGTGTCACGATTGTAGACACATCCCAAGGTGGAATCAAACATAACAAGATAATGATAGGATTAAGAGGGCCAAAGCTTTAGAAGTATCACAAGCAAGGATGCATGTAAGGGAGAGTTTTTGGCTAGGATAAGACTAATGATTTAAAGAGATTAAGGATGAGTATAACTCAAATATAATTGATCAAGATGATGTAGGTGATGATAGATAATAATCAATATGATCGAGTGACCAAATGATTGGGGGATGAGGATGGATGATAGAGATAGTGGCCAAGCTATCCTTGGACATTAAAACATGGATAAGTGATGCCTACATAGTCTAAAAAGACCTTAGGTTGATGTATTTATAACTAGTAGATAAAGGATGATGATAAGGATGATTATTCTTGTTAGTGATCAAAGGATATGATTTGGATGATGAGAGGAAGATGATAAGTATGTTAGTTAGTTGGGTCAAGAGGATTGAATTAGTGATGGGATTAAGGATGATGAGATGATTAAATGAATGATGAGGGTATGAGTGATCAAGACATCACAAATTATATAAAACTCATCATAGTCTAAGTCATCTAAAAATATATAACTTGACAGTATACCCCATGATATAGACATGACCAATAGGACATTATGCTAGAGTGAATGGGAAAGTTAGGAACTTTGCATCCTTGAGGGAACTTTGGTGTCCTCATAGCATCCTCATTCATTTCCCAATAGACAAAAAGAGTCATGACAAACATGAGACAAATAAGATATACACATGACATGAAAATAAGACAAACAGAACAAACAAGTAACACACACACACACACACACACACACACACACACACACACAAGTATCTATATGCAGTATCATAATGTATTGACTAATGATAGGATGAGTGATTCAATGATGCATTAGATAATCATGATGTGATTGTGGACTTCAGATGGACTTGGATTTAGATAGGGTGATTATGATAAAGATGAGGATTAAGATGAGGTGTTGCCCCTAGTTTAGAATGGAAGGGCAGGTGATGCAACAAGGTCTTTGAACACTGATTCGGTCTTAAAATTAAATCAAAAGGTGGCCAAGGATGGTTATTACACAATTGATGACCAAGGATTACCAACACACAAGGCCTTCTAAGAGTCCAATCTAGTAAAAAGACTAAGAGGTGATGCGATCAAAGACCTTTAATACTAGAAAAGAGTGATTAGATGGGTATTAGACATGAAGAGGCAATGATAAGATAATGATGGGATCAAGTACCTTTCACACTATAAAAGTAATGATTAATGGGTGATGGGTATGAAAATTCATTGATAGAAAAGTGATGGGTTATATATTAAAAGCTTGAAAAGGTGATGTGTGCCAATAATACTTATCCAAAAGGATAATGAAATGATGGGTGACCACTTAGATCAAGTTCTAAGACTAAATGTGGTATCCAAAGATGGGATGGATAGGAAGACAAGAGATGGATGGAGATAGATGCCACTAGGGGATTTGGGATTAGACAAGACACCATGGACTATATTTTTTTGTGTATTTTTCAAATTACATAGTTTTTAGGTTTTTTTGGACATATTTAAATTTTTAGGGATTTTTAATATATGTATATACACTATACAAATTGGGTTACTATCAAAGGGAATACCAAGCCTAGAAACCAAGAGAAGGATGGAGGGATGATGGATGAGGTGATAAAGGCTGATGATGATGGGGGATTAAGGATGAATGGACAAGGGATTTTTAATGATCAAATCATGAAGGAATCAGATGTTTATTTGCCCCAAGTGTTCATAGGAGGATATGCCAAGATGGTTTTGGAATAACTATGAAGACACCTTCCACTTCCTTACAAAGGTCAAGATAGGAAGGAAGAGGAGATAGGATGTATGATATGATGGCAGATGATGGATAGGTGTAAGGGATCAAGGGATAAGATGATGGGTGATATGAATAAGGTAGGCAATAGATGTGATAAGTAGGATGGATGGATGAGGATATAAAATGGATGCATTTTATCCCAAGTGTAGAGGTATAATATAGATAATAGATTATTCTACCATGATGCCAAAAACTAGTTTTCATCATAGTACTTTCCCAAGGTGATAAAATATTGGTTTTCACCATTGGATGAATTACTTTTAAACCTTTTTGAAATTTTATTAGCCATCTCAATTTATTAAATGATAGGCAAGATACAAGGTGTGAACACTAGATGGATTATTTAGCCAACACCTATTTTGGGGATGTGTGATGGTAGGATCATGTTGTCATTATTATTAAATGGATTAAGGTCCATATACCTAGTATGATTATTGATTATGATCTCTCCAAATATATAGACTAGGTGTCTTAATTTCCCCTAAGAGAGATAATGTTTCATGGGTCAGTGATAGGAGGTATGGATTTGAATGGGTTTTGATGGGATAGATGGGACTTAAATGGATGATCGGATTAAATTGGATTATGGGTTCATGATAAGATGGAATGACGTATGATGGAAAATTAAGACTAGTAATCACATACATCATTGGGGGTGTTGGGCTTTCTTCATTTGATTGGTGTCATGTGACAAAATACTATAAGAGATCCAAGACACTTTGACTTTTTGGTTTATCTTTAATTTGATGGTTTGATGGATGATCAATCATGTTTTTAACATTATTAGAATTTTGACCACCCCCTGGTGCATAATTTTGGGCTTTACCAAGGTATATTGATCTTTGACTTGATATACATGATTATTTTGACTTTGATAGTCTCTTAGTGCTAATTTATGGGCTTCACTAGGAAAGATACTTTTAGATTAGGCTGATGATTTGATTCTTCTTGATTTTGACTGAGGGGATCAAAGATTACTTGATTATGATTTATGAATTTTGGAATATTGTCTTAGATCTTTGTATTTGTGGCACATATTATATTTCTTAAGGAGGGTTCCAATGATGCATGTTCATGTTTGTCCTTTTGGAGGGAAGTAATTACATGATCATTTATGGGAAGAAAAGGGTCTATGATGGAGGAAGGTGATAGAGATGGTATGATGAGGTCAATGAGTGGTGTTGGGGCATAATAGTCTTCATAATTGTTCCTAAGACACCCAGTTTTAACATCAAAGAAAATCTCTTTAAGATCAGCAAAAGAATCACTAGGACTAGATGTAGTAGATGCATCCAAAAGAGGATCAAACTCACTCTAACAATCTTCGATAGATAAAGCTTGAAAGAAATCATTTATGACATCATTATCTAGAATGGAATCAAAAGATATATTTGGTAATAAATCATGGGTATCTAGATTATAAGTATCCTCTAAAAGATAAGCATTATCATCATCAATGAGGGATGACATTTCCAATGAGGAATCTAATTTGGATATGGGTGTTGAACATGATCCTACAAAAGGTAAAACCTCAGATGCTAACTTTGAAGTTGACTCTGATACATAATATATAATGCTATTATTTTTAGGTGCATTGTCTACTATTAACCTCTTGATAAGGGGTATTTGACGTGATGGGTGAGAGGGAGATGATGGATGAATTACAAGTTTGGCAATGATAGGCTCATGGAGGGACTTATTAGAGATGAGGGGACTAGGCTTATAGGGAATAGACTTGGTTGTGATGGAGGATTTTTTGAGAATGGGGGGATCATGTAGGATGGGTGTGGTGTCTTAACCTTGGCTTGGAAAGAGAAGATCTTGATCATGATTGGGAAGGGAATCTTGGCATTCCTATTTTTATTTACCCAAGGATGTGGATGCATCTAGTTCATCATTAATTACTATATCACTATAGTTCATGATATCCTAAACAAAATCTTGGAAAGTTCAACATCAATTAATGGTATGCCCCCAAGTTTAGTGATATGCATAATATTGGTTATCTTTATACTAAGAGGGATTTGGCTTAGTGTGATTAGGACATCAGATGGGTGGATAGACCATCATGTTAGTGTTAATAAGTTGTTTGAAAAGGGATTCCAATGATATGGAAAGGTGAGGATAAGGACCCACTTCATGTTGTGATTTAGATGTGGAAGCATTGGACTTTTGATCATATGGTTGTGGATATGACTAGGTGGAAGGATTCAAGGTGGCTAAGATTGGATTCCCTTTACTAGTATGGGAATGGATAGACAATGTATTATGTCTAGTAAATGGAGGATTGGTATGATATTCATATGATGGGGTTGGGAAAAGAGGTGAAATGAGTGAAAGGGAATCAATACCTTTAGGAAGTGGTACACCCATCATAATGAACTTCAAGAGGATCTCACCCTTGTGGGTAGCTATTTATTGGTCAATGAAATCAAAGTCTAGTTCTATGGTTGATAGATGATGGATGATTTAGGTAGGATAAGGATTGGCTAATGTTATTTGAAAAAAATAAATCAAAAGGATTGAGATAGTACGATAGGTAATGATGGAGATGAGATAGACTAATGGATTAAGGACTGTGATCAAATGTTAAATTGATAGTGCAATAGGTGATGACAACTTATCACTAATGTCTAGTGGTTAAGCTATCAAAAGGCTTAAATATTTGATGGGTTCCTAAATTTAAACTAGCAAGAGGATGATATGGTGGGTGATAGTAATGAAAAAGGCAATATGATTGGACTAGACATGATTAGATTAATGGGTTTGCTAGATTGATACTGAAAAGGTGACAAGACACTAACAAGCTATTGATTATGATATGAGATTTGACCAAGTGGATTAGGATGATAGGATGGTAATAATATGATAGGATTAACTCAAGACCTTGGACTATAATTTGCTATAAATGGGATGGGGTTGGATTAGGTGATGAAGGTGATTAGGACAATGGAAGTAGGATAAGTGTGATGATGAAATGATAAAGTGGTAATCAAAGGTGGATGGTTTAGACTTGTATGTGACCTGAAAGCCAACTAGGATAAGATGAGGTGATGGCTAGATGGGTGATGAACGAAAGGTCAAGACAAGTGATTGGGTATAGATTTAAGATAAGATGTAGATGATGAGGTATGATTAGGATGTGATTAGGGTATGACTAATGACATATGAGTCAATTGATATGTACAAGAATAGATAAGGATATACAAGAGGAAGGATGATGAAAAGGATAGGTGAGTGATGGGGTGATAACCAAGGATGGGTGGGTATGGTTAGACTAGAAGGAGATTAAGACCAAGATATACTAGGATGGGATGACGATAAGATAGTATGGGATGTGTAAAAGGATGCACAAAAGGATTACACACACACACACACACACAAATGTGATAAGGAGGATGCACAAGATAAAATGATACCTTAGATGAATAAAGTATGTACAAGATGAGGTGACTAGGATAAGGATGTATAAGACAAGGTGATTAGGATATGTGGGTGACAAAGTAATGGGGTAGATATAGTTGGATTAGGAGGTGATGGATATAAGATGGTGATGGGGGTTAATGATGAGAATATATTATGATAAGGATGAGGGTATGACTTATAATTTAGGTATATGGTTAGGCTAGGATAACATAGGATGTGGTTAAATTAAGCAGGTGGTAAAGACAAGGTCAAGGCAAATGATGAGGAAAAGAGTGGACCTAGGGTAGGATATGGATGATAAGATAAGATGTGATTAGGAGATGGTAGGGGTATGATGAATGACAAGTGGGACTAGGATAAGATATGACTTAGAGGATTTGCAAGAGAACAAATTATGTACAAGGGTATGAGACTAGGATTTACAATGTGATGATTGATGAAGGGATGACTATTGATGAGGGGATCTATGTAGAAAGAAAAATGATATTTACAAGGTGAAGATAGATAGTTAATGATGTGAACTTGGGTAAGGAAATAAGATGGATTAGGGTATATAGGTGATAAGGGTATGCTTAAAGATGAGATGAAGATAAGGTGATAATGGAGGATATGATAGGATAATAAAAGGATGCATAATGATATGATGTCAAATATGTACTAGGTGATAGGTATAAAGGAAGATTGGATATAAATATATAAGATAAAATATAGGTGATGGGGACGTGTGTGATGAATGATGAGTGGCTCAGATGGGAAAAAAATAATAGGTACTAATATAGGTAAGTGGATAGGGTGATAACAAATGATAAATGGGTAAGGTTATAATAAAATATGATTAAGATAGGATGGGGAAATGGAACAAGGTGGTGGGATAATGAGACAAGATGAGATGTGAGTGACAAGTAGATATGACCAAGACAAAAGGATATAAAAAGAGACTATGTATAATGGGATGATGACTAGGATATACAAAATGATATGTGAGTGATGGAGTGATGACCAAGGATAAGTGGATATAGTGAGACTAGGGAGGGATAAAAAGAATATGGTGATGGGGATAATGACAAGGATATACAAAGACAACATAAAAAATATGTATAAGGTAAGATGGGGGTATATCAAGTGGATATTAGGATAAGATGAAGATGAAATGAGATAGGATAAAATGATAATAGGTATAATAAGATGATGATAAGCATGGATGATTAGGATATATATATATATATATATATATATATATAATAATGATATGATAGAGATGTACAAGGTGATAGGATGATGAGGATGGAATATACAAGGTAGGTTATGCAAAATTCCTAGTAGGTATGGATAGGTGAAGGTTGACTTGGCTCATAAATAGTATGGGTTTAACACAACACACACCCAAGAATGCAATCCACAACCTATGATTAGTAAACTCAAGGGTGTGTAACTTGATGTGCATAAAATGTAATGGATAAAAAAGTGAGGTTATAGGTTGGTGACCCATTTCAATATCAATTGAACCCTATCAACCTTGCTTGCTCCTAGTGGCTACTTCAACACTGATAATAATGCCTATAACGACACACTTGTTATGGCTAAAGTCCCCTATGTTAGGTTGAATGGGCTCTCTAGGGGAATCCCCAACATACAAAAAGGTACATTAGGGCCCAAGTATGTATAAGGTGTTGTCTAAATGCTTATTTTAGAGAGTTAACTTTTCCTCTTCATGGATGATTTGTATGGAGTTAACTGTCCCTGATTATTATACTCCTCAAAAACATGGAGTATGGTTAGAGTGTGGTGGTGAAATCCATGACACTAACCCTTAAAGACAGCCCATACAATGGTGTCAATTCCACATCATGTACTATCATAAAGGAAGGGTTCAACAAATAAGCAAACACACGATATAATTAATTAACTATTCTAATTAACTATGTGTGATGGGAATGATACAATGATTATTTATAAGTAATAACCACTCACACACACACAAAAAATTATATACATGAAAAAAAAATTCATGATAAGGTGAACAAGATTAAAATGATTCAAAATTGATTTTCAAAATTCCAAATGGATTCTTTGACCGGTGGCTTGCAAGCACACGATTAGTAATTTTTGATTTGGTGACACTCAAAAAGAGGTCCTATAAGACCAGAGTGTTATTAGTTTTAAGAAAAGATGATATTTACCTAAAAAATCATCATTATTTATATAAAATCAATAAAATTTCTATTACATATATAAGATCGATAATCATGGTTTTATCGTAAACCACAAAACCATGACTCAAAATGACAAAATTGTTACTACATGTAGAGACCGAAATCGTGTCTAACCCTTATTCATTCCCCCCCTTGGTCCATTCCTAACCCATTCCTAAACCATGCAATTACTAATTCAAAATAATAAACTTATTATTTTGAATTAATAACCCCCTCCTTTGACACATCACCATGACACCTCGCCTAGGACACCTCACCTTGGACCATTTCCCACCTTATGACTCACCCAAGACCTATTCTTACTCCTCTCCAACCGCCTAACCAACTCTCGTGCGTATTTATCTTAACCTTCGACAATTCTTCCACTGACTATGCACTTGGCGGATGGAAAATGGGGTTGTTGGCCCTTTTAACCATTTTCCACCCGCCGACGTCGGTCAACTATCGGCCGACGCCGGCGGGATCGCCGACGTCAGTTTACTTAAACCATCTTCTGACCTTATCCAAGACTAATGACAAAAATCACAAACTTCCAATCACAACTCTGAATCTCGGGAGCTAATCACGAATCTAGAATCTGGTGTCTTCAACCATCCGTCATTCTGCCAATCTCTCAGCGAAGCCTCTCACTCTCTCCCTCAGGTGCAACATCAGACTTCTACACTTGCAACAGGTCCTCCACACAGGCTACATCAACAACAGGTACGGGGATCATCAGTAGCAACACACCTTTAACAAGGCACAGGTATGTATATTGTCTATGTTTTCTTTATGTTTTCTAGTCATTTGCTTCTAAGTATTATGAATTAGATTCAGCACTATTTCCCCCCAGACCAAATTGCTCCCAAACCCGAATCCATATTTCCCTATTTCCCTATTGCCTCCATCCTCTGTCAGACCATACACTCTGCCCATTCAATCAGACTCTCAGACCCAGATCCCAGACCATTCAACCAAGCCCAAAACTTTGTCTTAGACCACTCAAATAGACCCAGAGCCTTCCTTGGCCTTGTCCACAGACTAGACCTGACTAGACCCTATCCACGGACCACAGATTTAACCAGACCTCATCCAAAGACCATTACCCCGACCGACGCCGGCCACTTCCCCAACCGACGTCGACAGACTAACCGACGTTGGCAGACATAAAAAACTGACACCGGTAGGATCACCGATGCTGGTGACTGTGACCAGTCCGATAGCATCTCTCAGGTAAGCTTTTACTTCCTTTTCATTTCCATCTTTTATTACTTTCAGTCTTTTAACATTCTGCTATTTATCAGACACTTCTTTTTATTGACTAGTGGGTTGATATCCCTTAAGGAAGTCTTCATACTTCTGGGATCAAGCTTTCGCCTGGCAACCCACCATCTATCCATCTAACACCTTCTTTTGTCCAAGTCTCTTTTCTTTACAGGTGTCATTCCTCCACAGCCAAAGAGGAGTTCTCACAGCGTCTGGATTACGGTGCACAGACTACATCCAGGTACACATCAAGCCTTGACCATTCCTTTTAGTTTCTCATTTTCTCTCCTTTGAATTTGAAAGCAAAATTTGAATAGAAACATTCTGGCACGCCCGGTGGGACCCTTAAGGGCCTTCCTTGGGTTCCTTTCCTTCTTTTTTCATATAGGGTGCATTAGGATTCTCCCTTTTCACCTCGTTCTTCTTTTCCAAATGACATCATAAGCAGGAATAAAAAGAACTTTTTTTTTTCCTTTCTTGCATTGCTAGACTAGTCCAAAATCATATCCTCCAACCCTTTCTCAACTTGTTTTCATTCCAGCTTAACATTTCGACTTGGGCTTAAAACTTATTGCATTGCATTTCTGCTTGTGCTTACATTTCTTAGTCCACACTTAGTAATTAACAAACCGCATATTGAATTAATTTAGTCCACTTCATGTTACACAACCTAAACCACTTGCACTAAATTAAACATCAAACCCACTTGAGACAAGGCCCGACTGGGATTTCATCACCCAACGGATACCTTAACCATCCCAGTGATCCTACTTGGATTTCACCACCAAGGGGAAATCCCACTCTGTTCTCTGGCAGAGTCTAAACTATAGGGAAAGTATATTTTGGCTAAGCGAGACTAGCTAACCACTGGACTCGTGAAGTGAGGGGAGCTTGCTCCTTAGCACCAGGCCATGTACAGAACCTAACCTAGACTTCTTGAGCGCCTAAACAAAACCTGAAACCATCCATAGACTACCTTTTCTAGGACCCTTCTAACAGCCAACCTCCCAAAAATCTCTTTAAGGCATAAGCCACAAGATTCTAAAAAGTTGATTCTTAGGATTTAACACTTAGGGCCTGTCTGTCTCTCTCTCTGTTTTTCTATTCTTATCTAGTTTTTTGAGCTAGTGAGGATGTTCTCTTCCTTTTTTTCCAAGAATCTTCAAATTTTTCTGAGTATTCTAGAAACCACAGTCATCGACATCGGCTTTTCCACCGACATCGGCCACCTTCCTCCACCGGCATCGGTTATCTGACCGACGTCAGCCATTTTCCCTTACCGACATCAATTTTTCAACCGACATCGGTCACTATCACAGTCCTTTTTTCCAAAATAGCAACTTAAAACCTGACCCCTTTTTTTTGCCAAAACCTCATTCTGAGTTTCTGAAACTAAAAGCACACAGTTTCTAGAACCTGACCCTCTTCTTGACCACGCTCTCTCATCCCTAACCAATCCTATCATGGAGTTCCACTCAGAGACTGAAAGAACTCCTACAGGACCGACCCTGACTCAGACTCCCATCATCCCTAAAGGGGACCAAGATTTTGAAATATTCTTGGACCTCAACGTCATAGCCCTCCAAAACTATCTCGCAAGAGACCCAACGCGAGACCTTTCGGGTGAAGCGGTGATGACATTAACACTGTCCACTACCTAGCCTTTTGCCTCAACCATTTACTTGACCATGGCCAATATGCAAAGTTTGGCTTCCCCATCTATTTTTAGACCAACCTCCATCGGGGTTCCATTACCCCCTCAACCATACGCAATTCAACCAAGTTCTACATCATACCAAAACTTGATTGTCTCGACCCCTCACACTCTTGCGCCCATGAATGTAGGAGTGCCAACCTATCCTTCTACCAGTGCCATCACACAACCACCCTTGGCGATATCTAGTCAACTTATACCCTTGACCTTCATAACTCAACCACTTTTGGCCTCCACTTATGTCCCTGCGACTAGTCATCCGTACGTTGCCCCCTTACTGGTACAACCGACTACGTCCTATGCCTCCTCTAGCCTCTTTCAAGCGCCCTATAACCTAGGGGCACTCCATCTACCAATCCATCAGTAGATGTCATTAAAATTTTGATGGATAAAATGTCCAGTCTCGAGACCTCTATCTCTGGTTCACGCAATGCTCTCTCATATGAGTAAATTTGCAACGAGCCCATTCATCCTTCTGTCCCTATCCGACCATACCCCAACCAATGGGAGCTTCCTAAATTCACTCGCTTCCAGAGTAAGGAGGACCTGTAACAACATCTACGGGTATTCAGACATGCCTGCTATCTTATTGCCCATGATGATGCGTTACTTTTACGCACGTTCCCTATGTCCCTTTTTGGCTCCACCCTTGACTGGTATAGCTCTCTTGCCAGACATTCTATCTTTTCATTCATTCAACTTGCCCAATTATTTCTTGACCATTTTTCTATTAACATCACCAAACAAGTCTCAATCACAGACCTTTACTCCATCAGGCAATTCGACGACGAATCAATAGTCGATTTTGTCGCCTGTTAGAGAGGCTTGATTAACTAGCTCTCTTTCTCCTTACCTCAAACTGAGCTCATCGAGCTCTTTTCTCAAGCATGTGCTAGGCACATCTCTTCTACCTTGTAGATTCAGACATTCCACACTTTTGACGAAGCTTTCACCATGGCTCGAAATCTTGAACTCTGTGCCATTGAAGAGGATAAGGTCAAATTGCATAATACCAATGCAAAAACCAATGACCCCTCTTCTTCCAGACCTTCTTCTTCTGCCAACTCCAAACCCAAAGGAGTGGCCAACACTGTGGTCATTAGATCACCATCATTGATGACAACTAATTACTCTCAACCTTCAACATCTCCAAGCATCACCAAACAATTCCAACAACGGTACATTCAGCGTTCATACACTCCACTTAGAGAATCATACGCTTCCATTTTGTAAAAACTACTCAAGCAGGGGGTCCTCAATCTCCCTCTAACCTGACCACCTCAATTCGACCCTTTAAAAGCCCTCCCTACATGGTATAGGGAGGCTGACTTCTATTACTTTCACCGCGTCCAAGGCCATGACATCGATAATTGCCAAACCTTCAAGAACATCATCCAAGACATGATCGACAAGGGGGATCTTATTTTAAATAACCTGAATGCCCTGCCAAATCAAAACATTGACATCTTCAAACAACCATTCCCAAACCATCCACCTACTCAAAACAACATCCAAACCATGACTAATGACTCTCATGACCATAATATTCACACAATCAACACTATTTTGCCTCTTGTCCCTGACCAACCTCCTCCATCATAGGATGAAGAAATTTCTTCTCCTATTACTCCTCCATCTACCTCTCTTATACTAGAGGATGCCTTGACTATGCCAACACCATTAGCCTTACCTTCATCCGAAGACCCTACCTTGCCTACTCCTCAAGCACAAATAAAAGGCACCATCATCCCTGCCTCCTGCCCTCTTGAGGAGCCGCACTCTCTTATTTCTTCTCCACCAAGAGAAGACCCAGTCTCTTCACCCATTTCAAATGAGGAAGACCCAGTCACATTTTCCTCTTGCCTTTTGCCTGAGATTGCTACATCTCACTCACCTCCATCCACATCTGAACCCAAGCCCGCATCTAACCTCACCTCACACAAAGGTGGCCCTCAACCCAAACCAAAGAAGGCTACTAGACCACATCAGAAAACTCCTCCCCCACCTTCCTCATTACCTTCAATCTTAGGCCCACATCCGTCCACTTTAATAGGAGTTCTCCTACTCCCATACTTCACAGAGGCAAGTTGTCTCCATTACTCCCTCAACCCCTCAGACATATATCTCTTCCAAACCATCGACCTATGCCTCTTACGCATCCCAAACCAAAGTCATCAACCCCCACTATAACAAAATATCTAGACCCATTAGCAGGTTCTTATGCCTTGCTGTTACGGCAATTGTTGTAGTCCTCTCGTATCTATCTTCTGCCTCTTAAACCTTATCAATTTCTTAGACCAAAACTGCCCTGGTTCGACGACACTCACATTTGTGCATATCATCACACGCTTGGACACAACACTGAGCATTGTTGTGCCCTCAAGGTTGTCGTTTGCCAATGTCTGGGAAATGACACCCTTCTTCTCGACCACGTTATCAGCAAACCTTCAACACCACCCCACTCATCAACTCTCGAATCAAGGCCATCTTAGTTTGAGAACTCTAAATTCTGTCATTATCATCACACTCTGGGACATGACACTGAGCATTGTTGCGCTCTCAAAGCTGTCATTCATCAACAACGGAGAAAGGATTCCATTCTAATCAAGGACCCTCTTGACCACCTCTTCAACAAATTATCAACACCAACCCATGCCTCTCAAACCTCATCACCTAAATCGGGATCTCCATGCCAGACTATGGTCCCTTTGCTGCCTTTGACCCCATTATTCGACATCAACACAGTCCATTTAGCCACCAAGCCTCAACTGACCTTGACCAATTTATCCAACATTCTCCCTAAGCGACTGGGGGAATCCAACCTTATCCTGACCTCGACCAAACATTCAACCAAGCTTTCGACCAAACATTCAACCAACTTTGACCAGACATTCGACCAAACCTCAACCAAGTCTCGACCAATCATTAATCAACCTTCCTATCATGACCCTGACCAGCAGCAACCAAACCTCGACCAAACTTCAATCATCCAACATCGACCAACCAAACACCTATCATTTCTTCAAACTATCATCAATCACCTGACCAATTTGGAAAGAGGCAAATGGGGCACCTTTGCTCCTAATTGGCTCAGACCTTATATCATCACGCACAAGTATGGATCAGGGACTTATCGTCTGTCTTCTCTTGAAGGCCAACCAGAACTTGAGCCCCTTAATGCTTTGCATCTACGACCATTCTACTATTAGTCGAGTACTCATCCACTTGACATTTAACTTGAGCTCATCCCTTGAGCAATCCTTGTCCTTTTAATCCTCAATCCATTCCACCCTTTTTTCCCTTAATAAAATCCTCTACAACCCTTTTATGACGTATGGATGCTTCATCCTAATAAAAGGGAGCCCTTAACCTTTTATAAGTCTTGTCCATGACTCAACATTATGTCAAAACTAAATCAAGATGTCAAAATATCCAAGGTCACAAAACCAAATCCAAAAGCAGACTGCTCCCTCGAAGGACAGATGTAATATCATTGATGTAACTAATAGACTGCTCCCTCGAAGGACAGCTATTCAAAATTTATAAAGCAAATTATAGACCACTCCCTCGAAGGATGGCTATGACTAAATCTTGCTACAAACAGCACTTTCTTAGAAGCTTCCCGCATCGATCAGCTTCACAAATGACCACCAAACAAATGACATCTTTATGTGGACTTCCGGCATTGATCAGTCTGCTCTTAAAAAAAAAAAAACCGGGTCATGGACTTGACTTGTAGTTGTCTTAGGGTCTCCTATAAAAAGGGGCAAAGTTATCCATACTCTAAAATGGGTTACCCTTTTCCTCCTATCATATCCCCTACTCAAGGGACTTCGAGCTCACTTTAATGTCAAAAGTGATTCGATTACCGCTCTAACATAACTATGTTCAATGATGCAACACATAAATGGGGTCTTGGTTCTAACAACCCCTGTCTATGTTGTCTTTTTGGTCCTTGTCAATAAAAGGGCGCTTATGCCTTTTACTTTTTGCCTACACTTTGGTCACATTCAACCACATCATTTGTCAAGATGATTCAATCCAACTCTTTTCAAACCACTCACATAGCCTAATTATTCTGGTTTCCATAGACATCAATACACATGGAAACTATTAACCACACAATTTATGTCAAGCATAAACCATTACTTACTGAAACATAAATCGACCTGGCATTCATTTTTAGCAAACATCCATCACGAATATGGATAGTTGCTAGGGATGAAAAACCCTGACCAATGTTACAACTTACACCATTTGGAAAAGGCTGTAGCATAATCTTCTCTTTATCATTTCAAGCATGTACCCTCAGACATATGGGAAGTGCTATATCCTTATCATGACCAAAATCAACCATTTCGATCTTTTTCCTCCCTTCTTGGGAGAACTACATTGGCCTGAGGCCCTAATGACATGGGCTATGTAGGCAGCACTCAGTTGACATGGGGTCTTCTGGGGTTAGCTCGGCCATTCTCTTCATCACTTTCTTCCATGTCATTCTCTCGTCACCTGCCAATCACATCACAAACAAGCACACATTTTCATAATCTTTAGCATAATCATTTTCATCATTTACATCATAATCATTAATCACAACCACATTATCATCATCACACACTTAAGCATTCACATCATATAATCCGCAAGTCATAACATAAAATATCACTATCACATAATCCTTACGCATCATCATCTAATCTAAAAGTCATGACCATTCTCATTATTAGAATTATCACAACGCATCATTATATTAAACATCATCATTATAATCATTTACCATAACATTATCATCATCACATTTAATCATCATAACATTATAATCATAAACATAATATCAAAACATGCATCATCATCATAATCAAAAACGCTGAATACATTAAACAACATCAATAACACATCAATAATCCAAAACCATCATCATATATATATCAAAATCTTTTATACAATGACATAATCTATCTCTCTCTCTCTCTCTCAACAAAATATAATACATCTCGCATCAACGGCTCGCAGGCTGGTATATACATCAAAAATAAAATCTCAAGGTCTACCCTCAAGGTTGTGGCTATGGTGGTGGTGGCTGGGAAGATGTTGTATCCTCTCCCCCCTCTGATCTGTGCCATCTGTGAGACCCAGAAGCCGTCACTCGAGACATAGACCATTGTTAGCTCTGCTCTACCCTCATCTCTGAGTATCGTTGTATCTGAGGGAACCCCTTGATGGCCCTCTCATAATACGTGATCTCATCCAGCGCATCACTGTATCTAACTAGAGATACAGTCTGTGGTGGACCCATCTACCATGCTACTGTGCCCTGTCCTGACCCCTGTGGCTATGGCTGACCTAGATGCACTGATGCTGATTGTCCTGGCCCCTGTGAAAATGCTGGCTGCTGAGATGGCTACTGTAATGGGCCCTGCCCTCTAAAGCTCTGACCTGCCACTGCCTGTGCCTGGGCTACGGTGAGTTGTCCCTATAGCAGTGTGACCTGATCCATCAACACTATCACTTGACTCGTCATCTCTGTCAACTGTCCTATCACACCTGCCAGCTGCCCCTGCAAAATGGTCACCTGAGCCTGTGCCACATCCCTCTCCTGTTGTGTTGTGTCCCTCTCCTTGCGGGTTGTATCCCGCTCCCTCGTGACAGCCTATAGATCCAGATGGAGACCCACCTGTATGCCTGTGTACCATCCTATCCACCATGCTATATAGGCCTCTGTACACCCTGGGTCGGCTATCCTAGGTCCTACC
This sequence comes from Torreya grandis, assembly GCA_037957365.1. Classification (NCBI taxonomy): domain Eukaryota; kingdom Viridiplantae; phylum Streptophyta; class Pinopsida; order Cupressales; family Taxaceae; genus Torreya; species Torreya grandis. The sequence continues at coordinate 1,159,794 of JARHVA010005065.1, read as the reverse complement.
AACAACTCCTCAAAATTTGGCTCCTCTATCTCCTCTAGCAGTGGGAGTGGTGCCTCTATATCATCCCCCCTATATTGTGGGAATGCGGGAGTTACATCCTGTAACAGCCCATATTGGCACCGCACTCTCTCTGCTGGGATCCTCTTAAGCTCATCGGCTTGCCTACCTCTAACCCATCACATGCTCTGAGTCTCAACCATCTACTCACCCTAGTCTCTGAATGCTAGATACACCAAGTATGGTCTCCAGACGATATCTGCTAGAATCAGGGCCTCCAGTACCCCTCGGTAGTGATCAATATCCCTAACCACTCTGTCCACCTACATCTATGCCATCACCTCGTGCCATCACCTAAATTCGACCCTAAAACTAGCCTGGATCGCCACTGGGAGGCCGAGAGGTCGGGTCACCACAATATGCTCGTATGCCCAACAGTGTAGAAGGTGGCCTACACATAGACTATACCATCGCCGCTGACTGATGCCCCATAGCTCTTTGTATACCTGGGCCAAAAAGACAGGCACCCAAGTGAACACTGTCTACTGCTCTAGCATGTCCATCAAAACCCCGGTCATAGCGACCAGAAACCTACCGCCCTCTGCATCTGGCAATGCGTACACCGTGATGCCTATCATCATAAGCACCGCTAGCCGATGTGTGTCCTCATCTGCAACATACAAAGGCTCATACGTAAAGCTCACTGAGTGGTAGCTCATCTCCGTGATGTGCTCTCCAAATAGCATAACCATGTGAATGTCGTGTGCCTCTCTTGAGCACACATACATGTCTACTTTGTGTACTGGCAGCTGTAAAATCTGGTACACATCCTTGACTGTGAGTGTAATCTCTCTTGTGGGCAGGTGAAAGGTGTTGGTGGAATGATCCCACTTCTCGATCAATGCCACCATCAAACTCGCATCTCATGCCACTTTGCAGTAGCGTCGCAGCCCGCTGAGTCTAACTGCGCTCATCTATGCCCACTCATCAACTGTCACCCCTCCGCACATCCACATTAGCAATGTTGGGAGGCGATCTCGCAACATCAAGGTCAGTCTCACCTACATCCACCCAAGTCAATCTCATGTTCAAAATTTTTCCCTATTTTGTTATCTATGCCTAACCCAACACCTGAGAAGCCCTTGGCGTAACTTGGACCCCTCGACTTAAACATTTTTTTTCCATTCCTCTTCTAACCAGGCAGCCAACTGACATTGGTTAGTGTGCTGATGATGGCACTCACCTAACCGACGTCAGTCACTTAGTGACCGACGTCGGCAGGTTAGTGACTGACGCCGGTCGCTGGTCGGTTGACGTCGATTGACCCACCAACATCGATGACTGGTTCGGCCCTAGGGCTGAACGAGGTGAGCCCTAAAAATTAGGGCTTCCCCATTTTTAACCCCTACACCCCCCAAAACCCTCTCAAATCATCCCTTAGCTATCCTAGACTCTCCACCCACCTTCCTAGCTACCCTCCCCCCTCGATTTCTACCTAAAGCAACCAAACATTTTAGAAAACAAATCAAGACAAAAATCAATCAAATAGGGTTCAGAGACCCTCCTACCTCATCCTGGCGTCATCGGCGTGGTGGCACGATGGGTGCCACTGGTGGTGGACCTCCCGCAGGTCCTCTACTCCCTTCTGCCATCTCTTTTGTGCCAATGACTCTGCACATTCTTGTTGGCCCACACATGTCCCTATAGCATCCAATCGACCCCCTCTCTTCACAAATGTTGCTCTGACCTGTCACACTGCACCTCAGTCAATCTAGTGTCCCTTTCACTCACTTGGCTCTAGAGCTCTTTTCTCTTAGTCAACCAAATCACAAATAACTTTTGGTGGGCTGCCAATCTGGTTTTGTCGAATTTGGCAGGCCACCGACGTCGGCATCAGCGTGCCCTAATCCGTCGACGTCAGCCAAACTCTACCGACGTCAGCCATTTTTGTATACCGATGTCGGTTTCTCTTACCAACATCGGCGTCATTCCAACCTCCTTTTTTCTCTGTTCCCCCAAAATCATGCCCCCAATCAGACAGTCTTCTAGACCACGTCATTTTGGCCCCTTGGGGCTCACTTAAGATCACATTTGCCTCCATCCATCGACCACCAGAACTTGGAAATTGTGACCATCTCCTCTAACCGTGACTACTTCCAACATGATTTTGCCTTGGTTGTTTTTGCATATATGCTACCTCATGATTGGTTAGCAAAATTGTGTGCACACTTTTGACCTTCACAAGTATAGGATCGCAAGTCAATTGATCCGCACTACTTGTGACATTTTTGTGTTTTCAGGAGCACTTCCTAAACCTAGGATACCTGGAACACGATGACCATTGGAGCTTCAGCTTAGATTGAATAACCCAATTAGCAGATGACTAAATGCTGGGACCTGATTATTTCAATTTTGGCACTCCTTGACCCTCGACCTGTGACAATTTGACCTGACCATCCTCGTGAAGTGGTGTACGCGCAATCACAACTTTTGCAGCGTTCTCACTCTATCTTTCACCCTTTTCATCCACTCTCTGTCAAATCAGCACCTGATTCTAGGTTCCCTTCTCTCGAGTCCTACTTTGAGGGGGGATACCTCATCCATAATCAGGGCAACCAACCCTCACCTATTTTTGTCTTGCAGTTCACTTGAACAACCAACAAGATGAAATCAACCTTATCCCATACCTGGGGCAACTGAATCCTATTTTTGTCTTGCAGTTCATTTAGAGCAACCAACAAGACAAAAAGGGGCAAATGTAGACACCTAAATAGTGTCTAACCCTTGGTCACCTTCTCCCTTGGTCCATTCCTAACCCATTCCTAAAACATGCAATTACTAATTTAAAATAATAAACTTATTTTGAATTAACCCCCCTCCTTGGACACATCACCCATGACACCTCACCTAGGACACCTCACCTTGGACCATTTCCCACCTTATGACTCACCCAAGACCTATTCTTACTCCTCTCCAACTGCCTAACCAACTCTCGTGCGTATTTATCTTAACCTTCGACAATTCTTCCACTGACTATGCACTTGGCAGATGGAGAACGGGGTTGTTGGCCCTTTTAACCATTTTCCACCCACCGACGTTGGTCAACTATCAGCCGATGCCGGTGGGATTGCCGACGTCAGTTTACTTAAACCGTCTTTTGACCCTATCCACAGCTAATCACAAAAATCAAAAATTCTAATCAAACTCAGAATCTCAGGAGCTAATCACGAATCTAGAATCTGGAGTCTTAGACCATTCGTCAATCTACCAATCTCTCGGTCAAGCCTCTCACTCTCTCCTTCAGGTGCAGTAATAGGTATTTTACATCAGACTTCTACATCAACAACAAGGTTTTCACACCAGCAATACCAATAGCAGGGATGGGTATCTTCAGCAGCACACCTTCTCTCAGCCACAGGTAAGTATATTGTCTGTGTTTTCTAGTTATTTGCTTCTAAGCATTATGAATTAGATTCACTTCCTATCTCCCCCAGACCAGACTATTCCCAGACTTGAATCTTTACTTCTCCATCTCCCTATTGCCTCTGTCCTCTGTCAAACCATACATTCTGCCCATTCAACCAGACTCCCAGACCCCAGACCATTCAACCAAGCCCAAAACCTTGTCTCAAACCACTCAAACAAACCCAAACCCTGACCAGACCCTGTCCACAGATCTGACTAGACCCCGTCCAAGCTAATTTCCCCGACCGACGCTGGCCATTTCCCCTATCGACATCAGCAGACTAACCGACGTCGACAAACCTCAACAACCGACACCGGTAGGACCACCGACGCCGACGACTGTGACTAGTCTAACAGCATCTTTCAGGTAAGCCTTTGCTTCCTTTTCATTTCTGTCTTTTATCATTTCAGTCTTTTAACATTCTACTATTTATCAAACATTCTTTCTATTGACTAGTGGGTTGATATCCCTTAAGGAAGTCTTCATACTTCTAAGATCAAGCTTTCGCTTGGCAACCCACCATCTATCCATCTAACACCTTCTTTTGTCCAAGTCTCTTTTCTTTGCAGATGTCATTCCTCCACAGCCAAAGAGGAGTTCTCACAGCGTCTGGATTATGGTGTGCAGACTACATCTAGGTACACATCAAGCCTTGACCATTTCTTTTGTCTTGCAGTTCACTTGAATAACCAACAAGACGAAATCAACCTTATCCCATACCTAGGGCAACCGACTCCTATTTTTGTCTTGCAGTTTGTTTAGAGCAACCAACAAGACAAAAAGGGGCAAATGTAGACACCAAAATCATGTCTAACCCTTGTTCATTCCCCCCCTTGGTCCATTCCTAACCCATTCCTAAACCATGCAATTACTAATTCAAAATAATAAACTTATTATTTTGAATTAATAACCCCCCTCTTTTGACACATCACCATGACACCTCGCCTAGGACACCTCACCTTGGACCATTTCCCACCTTATGACTCACCCAAGACCTATTCTTACTCCTCTCCAACTGCCTAACCAACTCTCATGCGTATTTATCTTAACCTTCAACAATTCTTCCACTGACTATGCACTTGGCAGATGGAGAACGGAGTTGTTGGTCCTTTTAACCGTTTTCCACCCGCCGACGTCAGTCAACTGTCGGCCGACGCCGGTGGGATCGCCGATGTCAGTTTACTTAAACCGTCTTCTGACCTTATCCAGGACTAATGACAAAAATCACAAACTTCCAATCACAACTCTGAATCTCGAGAGCTAATCACGAATCTAGAATCTGGTGTCTTCAACCATCCATCATTCTGCCAATCTCTCAGCGAAGCCTCTCACTCTCTCCCTCAGGTGTAGCATTAGACTTCTACACTAGCAACAGGTCCTCCACATAGGCTACATCAATAGCAGGTACGGGGATCATCAGCAGCAGCACACCTTCAACAAGGCACAGGTATGTATATTGTCTATGTTTTCTTTATATTTTCTAGTCATTTGCTTTTAAGTATTATGAATTAGATTTAGCACTATTTCCCCCTAAACCAAACTGCTCCCAAACCCAAATCCATATTTTCCTATTTCCCTATTGCCTCCATCCTCTGTCGGACCATACACTCTGCCCATTCAATTAGACTCTCAAACCCAGATCCTAGACCATTCAACCAAGCCCAAAACTTTGTCTTAGACCACTCAAACAGACCCAGAGCCTTCCTTGGCCTTGTCCATAGACCAGACCTGACCAAACCCTGTCCACGGACCACAGATTCGACCAGACCTCATCCAAAGACCATTGCCCCGACCGATGCTGGCCACTTCCCCAACCGACGTCGGTAGAATAACCGACATCGGTAGACATAAACAACCGACGCCGGTAGGATCACCGATGTCGGCGACTGTGACTAGTCCAACAGCATCTCTCAGGTAAGCTTTTGCTTCCTTTTCATTTCCATCTTTTATTACTTTCAGTCTTTTAACATTCTACTATTTATCAGACACTTCTTTTTATTGACTAGTGGGTTGATATCCCTTAAGGAAGTCTTCATACTTCTGGGATCAAGCTTTCACTTGGCAACCCACCATCTATCCATCTAATGCCTTCTTTTGTCCAAGTCTCTTTTCTTTGCAGGTGTCATTCCTCCACAGCCAAAGAGGAGTTCTCACAGCGTCTAGATTATGGTGCGCAGACTACATCCAGGTACACATCAAGCCTTGACCATTCCTTTTAGTTTCTCATTTTCTCTCCTTTGAATTTGAAAGCAAAATTTGAATAGAAACACTACAAATAAGTTGATAATGGCGATATCATGCAAAATGACAAAATTTTCAAATTTATAAGTTATGTGATCAAAAAATGATGTTTATGCAATCAGATTGTCTAAATGTTTGAACTATTTTATTTCTAGATGATTATGACGGACCATAAGCTGAAGTTTATGATATATTTCAAGGTTCTTAACCATAAAAGTTATACTAACCAAAACTAAATAGAATTAGAATAAAGAGTGACTTTAAATTTTTTTTATTTTAAATTTTTTAATTTTTTATTTAAAATATTCCCTATTATTTTTGAGAATAAACAACTAATAATTAGAATGGTGAAAGTAAGTAGGATTAGGTAAAAATTAAAAAAATGTTATAAAAATGCTAATAATGGTTTTTGTTTAAAGTTTCAAAGAAAAATCTAAATGTTCAATTTTACGTAATCTATAATAGATACGTGCCTAAAAATGTGTATAGGTGTTAGGACAAGACCAGAACAAGACAAGGTCAAGACCAACAAATAGATTTATTAAAAGTTATTTCAATAAAAATTCTAAAAAGGGATCAGGACAGAAAACAAATTTGAACTAGATAAATAAAACCATGGCCAACACCTCTATTCCATAATCTTGCTAATCAAAATAATGTCTTTGAGTTCAATGGTTTTTTGGTCTTACTCCTCTATTGACCCTGAGAAGCTATGTGGTACCTTATACACAAACCCTATTTTACTAAAAACATTGTATACCTGTTAAAAATAACCTGACATTAGTACTGATGTAGTGATTGGTTCTTTTGTAAATGTTGTGGCTGCCCTTTGACTATTTCACATGTAAAAACATATACGTAGAAAAATAAAGGATTTGTGTGTGTGTGTGTGTGTGTGTGTGTGTGTGTGTGTGTGTGTGTGTGTGTGTGTGTGTGTGTGTGTGTGTGTGTGTGTGTGTGTGTGTGTGTGTGTGTGTGTGTGTGTGTGTGCGTGTGTGTGTGTGTATAATGTTATGTATCCAAATCCTCAATTATCAATATTTAATCATATTACCCTATACGAATGGACAATAAAAAAGGATGTTCAGAATTATGTGTGAAACCAAAGATAGGTAGGGTAAAATCTACAAGATAGGGTTAGAGTCAAAAAAGATGTTATATATGTTTTAATAGTCTAGTTAAATTTGTCACCATTTCCTCTTGTCTCACCCTACATAGATAGCCATATATAAACCATTTAGATATACTGTAGAATGGATTTGATATATATATGTTTGTTGAGGAATGACCTATACAATAAAACATGTCAAAATGAAATTGGTATAATAAATGCAATGGTAATATTTATAACCTTAAAATGGCAACTCGACCCTAGCATTACAATTGATGGGTCTCTAGTTGTTTCCATCTCTCTATCCTAACCCTACATAGAGATACATAGATGGAAAAATAAATAGTTATTTGGGCATAACATGAAAGGATGTTGTATGTGTGAATTTCCCAAAAAACCAAAAATGGTCAGAATGAAATTTGCCAGCAATCAAGAAAAGATCCAATTTTTAATAGCCTAGCATTTTGATTGAGTCTGAT